>LFZO01000457.1:0-33881 GCA_001578225.1 Pseudocercospora musae
GGGTAGCCCCGCCCCGCCCGCCCGCCCGCCTACCCCGCCCTAGGCCACATTGATGCTTGGTGCAAAGCTAGACGCTACACTTTTCTTCTGTGCATCAACACTCTCATGCCACCGCGCCAAAGACATTCGCATCGCCGAGCTCCAGTACGAAAAGCCCTGAACCACACCATGATCGATATTCGATAGCATTCATTCCACGCTTGACAACATCGCCACCGCCATGGACACTCGACCCGAAGAATTCGGCTCCAAGGAGCAAGTCATCGACAATGTGCCCCGCCGCATCAAGTCCCTCCAATTTGGCCTTCTCAGTCCGCAAGACATCGTGGCCAATTCCGTGTCGCAGATCGTTGATCGCAACCTATACGACTTGCAGCTCCAGCCCGGCGCGCCGCGGAATATCACCAAGCAAGGCCCACTGGACCCGCGACTGGGCACTTCGTCCAAGAACGGAACATGTGCCACCTGCGGTCAAGGTTTGAAAGAGTGCAATGGACATTTTGGACATGTGAAGCTGGCGCTTCCATGCTTTCACTATGGATATCTCAAGAGAATCATCGAGGCCATGAACTGTGTCTGCAAAACGTGTAGTAAAGTTCTGCTGCCCGAAAAAGAGAAGCGAGCTCATCTGAAATCCTTGAGAAGGCCCGGTCTGGATGGCTTGCGAAAAGATGTCATCACGAAGAAGATCTCGGCAGAATGTAGAAAAGTCAAATACTGCCCTCACTGCCATTCTCTGAACGGACCGGTGAGAAAAGTAGCAGGCCATCCGATCAAGATGTTCCACAATCGATGGGCCGCATACACAAACTCCAACGCCAAGAGCAAGGTCAAGCCTCGGGAAATGCAGGCCTTCGAGAGGACATTCGAGGAGGCCATCAAAGCGGACAAGGACGTCGAGCGACACATGAAGCGGGCCACTGACGATCTGACGCCATTGCGAGTACTAAATATTCTCAAAAAGGTGCCGAATGCGGATGTCGAACTGCTCGGTATGGATCCTCACAGCGGCGCTCGCCCCGAGCATATGATCTGGACGCACATTCCCGCTCCTCCAGTCGCCATCAGACCGTCTGTGGCACAGGAGACGGCTAGCACCGAGGATGATATTACGAACAAACTTGGTGACATTATTCAAATCAACGGTCTCATCTCTGCCACACTTCACGCCGGCCAACATCTGTCCAAGGTGATGGACATGTGGGAGTTTCTTCAAGTACAGATTGCCATGTACATCGATGGCAACCTGCCAGGTCTTGGAAGGGACAGTGCTTATGGTAAGGCGATGCGAGGATTCTGCCAGAGGCTGAAAGGCAAGCAAGGTCGATTTCGAGGCAACTTGTCTGGAAAGCGTGTCGACTTCTCGGGACGTACTGTCATTTCACCCGATCCAAATCTGGCCATTGATGAGGTTGCCGTGCCATCTCGTGTGGCCGTCAATATGACATACCCTGAAAGAGTCACGAAGCACAATATCGAGAAGCTGAAAGCTTGCGTAAGACGCGGCGACAAAGTCCATCCGGGAGCCAACTACATCGTCAAAGGTCGGGACAAACGACGTCTTGTGTTGCGCATGGTCGGCCAGCGGGGCGATCTCAAGAAGGTGGCAGATCAACTCGAAATTGGCGATACGGTGGAGCGACACTTGGAAGATGGTGACATTGTTCTCTTCAACCGTCAACCCTCCCTTCACAAGCTCTCTATTCTTTCCCACAGAGCCAAAATTCGACCATGGAGGACATTTCGACTGAACGAATGTGTTTGCAATCCTTACAATGCCGATTTCGATGGTGACGAGATGAACTTGCACGTTCCACAAACAGAAGAAGCCCGGACCGAAGCGACTGAATTGATGGGCGTCAAGCACAATTTGGCGACACCAAAGAACGGCACGCCTATCATCGCTGCTATCCAGGATTTCATCACAGGCGCATATCTTGTCAGCCAGAAAGACTTGTTCTTCAATCGGAAACAATTCACTCAAGTCGTTGGCTTCATGTATAACGCCATGCAAGTCAAGGATCCCTACACCGGTGATGAGTACCCGATTCAGATCCCACCACCTGCAATCTGGAAGCCACAGTGCTTGTGGACTGGAAAACAGGTCTGGAATCTCTTGATCAAGCCGCACCCCAGATATCCTGTGAACGTCAATCTCGAGGCCAAGTTGAAGCAGTATGCACCCCCTACCAGGAAAGGTGATATCCCGGATATGGTCGATACAGATTCGTATCTCGTGATTCGCAACAGCGAAGTCATGTGCGGTGCCTTCGACAAAGCGACCATCGGAGATGGCAAGAAGGACAGCCTGTTCTACGTGATTTTGCGAGACTTTGGTGCCGACTACGCTGCCGCCGCCATGACACGACTGGCCAAGCTGTCCGCTCGTTGGCTTGGCGAGCAAGGCTTTTCAATCGGCATCAGCGACGTCTATCCAAGCGACAAGCTCACAAAGCGGAAGCAAGCACTTGTCGATGCCGCTTACAAGCAGTGTGACGAGATCATCGACAAGTACAAGAAAGGCAAGCTGGAACGTAGTGCTGGATGCGACGAAGAGCAAACTATGGAGATTCTACTTTCGGGTATCCTCAGCAAAGTGCGACAGCAGTGCGGTGATGCTTGTTTTGCAGAGCTGAGCAAATTCAACGCACCAATGACCATGGCCAAGTGTGGTTCGAAGGGTTCCAACATCAACGTCTCACAGATGGTTGCTGCTGTCGGACAGCAAATCATCGGTGGCAAGCGTGTTCTCGAAGGCTTCCAGGACAGGACACTGCCTCATTTTCCAAAAGCCAGTCGCGATCCTCTCGCAAAGGGCTTCGTCTTTGACAGTTTCTTCAGCGGTCTGACGCCCACCGAATTCATCTTCCACGCCATGTCTGGAAGAGAAGGTCTGGTCGATACCGCTGTCAAGACTGCAGAAACCGGATACATGTCCCGTCGACTGATGAAGAGTCTGGAAGATTTAAGCGCTCAGTACGACTTGACTGTCCGCAATTCGTCCTCGGGTGTGGTACAAATGAAGTTCGGAGACGATGGTCTTGATCCTGTTGACATGGAGGGCAGCGCGAAGCCTGTCAACTTCGAGCGGACTTGGATGCACTCCATCACAAGCACATGGGATAATGCTGAACGTGCTCTGACGCAGAACGAAATCGAAACCCACGTCAACACCACTCTCAACAAAGAGCGTGCCAAGTTGGGTCGATTCGCCGAAGATCGCAAGCCTCTTCCCTATGACGATGACAAGCCAATGTCAACAGATCAATCGGAGTATAGCAGGCAATTCTTGAACGATGTTACCGACTTCATCATGGAAAAAGTGAGGAAGATGGTCGGCACACAAAATCGGCTTCAAAACAGCGAGGGCGTATTCAAGCTGTCTCAATCTGCATTGGATCGATTCTTGCACCTGTGTCTGCACAAATTTGAAAAGTCGAAGACCGAAGCTGGACACGCTGTTGGTGCCGTTGGAGCACAATCCATTGGTGAGCCTGGAACACAAATGACGCTCAAGACTTTCCATTTCGCTGGCGTCGCTGGTATGTCTATCACGCAGGGTGTTCCTCGTATCAAGGAAATCATCAACGCAAGCAAGGTCATCAGTACGCCTGTCATTACATGCGCTCTTGACTCCAAGTACGAAGAAATGGCTGGCAGATTCGCAAAAGCGCTCATTGAGAAAACGTATCTGGGAGACATCATCGACTATGTGGAGGATGTCTGGCACGCGAATGGATGCTACATCAACATGCGAATCAACTGGGCTCAAGTCGAGAATCTCGGCCTTCGCATCAGCATGTATGAGATTCTCAACTGCATCGAGCGAACCAAAGGCTTCAAGACGCTCGGTGTTTCTGCACGACCTTCAGGTCACCACCACATCCGCGTCAACATGAGTCCGCCAGACGACCGATCAAAGCCACGTCGACCGACCGCAGGTAAGCCCCGTGGCCCAGAGCCCGACAGCTCGGAGCTCATGTTCATGCATTTGCACTCTCTGAAGCGCAAGCTGCCTGCGGTTGTGGTGAAGGGATATCCTGATGCGCAGCGTGCGATCATCAAGAAGGACGACAAGAAGGACAAGACCGGCAAAGAACCCATCTCTGTTCTTGTAGAAGGATACGGATTACAACTTTGCATGACCACAGAAGGTGTCGATGGCTACCACACCAAGAGCAACAACGTGATGGAGATGCGTGACGTGCTTGGTATTGAAGCGGCACGTAAGACCATCATCGACGAGATCAGCTCCGTCATGGGAGGTATGGACATCGATCCTCGACACATGCAGCTTCTAGCCGACGTCATGACCTACAAAGGTGAAGTTCTTGGTATCACTCGTTTCGGTCTGGCAAAGATGCGCGATTCAGTGCTTCAGCTTGCATCCTTCGAGAAAACACCCGACCATTTATTCGATGCTGCGGCCAAGATGAAGAAAGATGACATTGAGGGTGTGTCCGAGTGTATCATTATGGGTCAGAGCATGACTTTGGGTACTGGTGCTATGAAGGTCGTGCGGCCGCTCAACCTTGATGGCATTGAGAATGTTATGAGCACTGTGAACTTCAAGGTAGAGGCGAAGTCTGTCGCCGAGAAGAGGAAAGAGAGGCTCAGAGCGAGAAGAGCTGCCCTTGCTCCGACTATGACGAATGGCAACCACGTTGAGGTTGCGGCATAATAGTACATTGTTGTTGATAGCATAGCGACGGCATGGGACGACAATCTTGATACCCCAGATTGGGATGGAACGATGAATTGATGTCGAATTCGACGACGCAACCGCAACTTCATCGCACCTTCAACAAGTCTCTCTACTGCACAAACGTTCACTATTCACGTTCACTAACTACTGCTGATATCTCACCTCAATCGCTTTGTCATCTGGTCCATACCACACAGCCGATTGGACAACCCCTCCAATGCCGAAACCTTGACGATCCATCTTGCTTGAAGCTTCCCTCCCTCCCGCATTGTTGATTCCGTCAACAAAGGACGACACCATTTTCCTTTTCGTCAACATGTCGTGCGATTGCAAACCCCACAAACGCGTAATTGGAGGGAGACCGGCAGAGAGAATACCCCCGCGAATGAAGGAAAGACCCCCTCCCCCAAAAAAACCATGGGCATCATCCTTTCAACAACCCGCTACGCACCTTTCTCTCTCGTCACGGGAATCCTAGGAATCATTGGGTTTATATTTACTTTGGGGACATTTTTCAAAGTGTTATGGACGAATTTCACAACTCTCGGTATCATGATACTTCTCCACGTTCTTCCATCCCTCTCTAATTCGCGTGCTAGGAGAAGCACCCCATGAAGTCCACGCCCTGCTCACAAATCTTCGAACCGAATTGCTGGAAGAAAAAGCTAGTATTCGAATCATGAGGAAACAAAGCAAAAAATGGAGGAAAAAGTTCTTCAAAAAAACAGAAGAGGAGGGAGGTGGATTTTTGGGGATTGAATTAGACGAAGTTACGCTCAAGACGATGGGGGATAGTGTTAAGTGGTTGGTTAAAAGGTTTAGGGAATTGGAGAGAGCTTTTCTCGAAGACGGCGAGGAGGGGATTATGGGGGGAGGGAAAAGTGCGTATTATGAACATTCTGCAGGCAGATCTCGATCTCGACGAAGGAGATCTCATCGCTACTCCCCCAACCTTGAACCTCTCTCCGACGATGATACGGATGGTAATGGCACGGCGTTTTGGGCCCAGAGAGTTCAATATTGTGATTTCACTTTGAAAAAGAGGTTTATATGGTTGCGGAAAAAATCTGAGGCGTTGAGTTTGTATGATGCGTTGACGAGAGTGCAAGTACGGAGAACGGCGAGACAGGTTGGTGGGATGAGTTATTTGATGCATGAGTATGGGGATAAGAGTTGTAGAGCGGAGACTGCGATAAGGAGGATTGAGGAGAGGTTGCAGAATTTTGTGGGCATGAGGAGGGTTGATTGAAGTGATGGGGTGAGGTGGTTGAATAGTATGGTTGGAGGGTTGATGTTGTTAAGTCGCTACGAATGCTTGATCATGAAGCCAGACGAAGGAGAAGGAGGGCGACGAATTTGGTAGCCTGGTACACGGCCGCTTGAAAGGCACAGACAACGACTCAGGACTGACGACACTTCGACAGCCTCACAAAAGCTGATCAGATCCGCATTTCTATTCTGAGTCGACGTCTGCCATTTACAACTTCGACCTAAACTCCTCCTCGTCTGGCTTCTTAATCTCAACCATCAATTTCCCAGTATTCCTCCCCTCAAACAACGCCCTCAACGCCTCCGGCATCTTCTCAATGCCTCCCTCAATAATCGTCTCCTGCCTCTTAATCTTCCCCTCAGCCAACCACTGTGCCAAATCCTTCCTCGCCTTCTCATACTCCGCTTCGTAATCAAAAACCACGAAACCCTCCATCCTTATCCTCATACTAACAATCATCAAATAATTCTTCGGTCCCTTCATCTCACTCGAATTATACTGAGAAATCCCACCACACATCACAAACCTACTATGCTCCTTCGCCCTACTCAACGCCAAATCCAGCACCTCACCCCCAACATTATCAAAAAACACATCAATCAAACCATGCCTCTTCGTCGCCTCCCGAAACTCTTTCCCAAAATTCCCACTCTTATAATTCAAAGCATCATCAAACCCCAACTCTTCAACCAACCATCTACATTTCGAATCACTCCCTGCGATCCCCAAAACTTTCGCCCCTTGAAGTTTCGCAATCTGTCCAACCACACTTCCCGTCGCACCAGCAGCTCCAGAAACCACGACGAAATCTCCCGCTCGAACCTTGCCGACATCCAGAATCCCGAAATATGCCGTCAATCCAGTCATTCCCAACACACCTAGTGCATCAGACGGTTTCCCGTTCGCAGGCAAATTTATTTTCTTGAGAAAATCTTCCGGGAGGATTGCGATTTCCGTCCAGCCGGACATGGCGACTACGATTTCACCCACGGAAACCTTGGAAGATTTCGAGGCAAGGATTTTTCCGACTGCTTCGCCGCGCATCACGGCTCCGATTTTTACGGGTGCGATGTAGGAGCGCGTATCGTTGAGCCAGCCGCGCATGGCGGGGTCTAGGGAGCAGTAGTTTGGTTGGAAGAGGACTTCGCCATGTTTCAGAGAGGAGGCGGAGGGTGTTTGATGGGATTTTGTCATGAAAGTTTCTTGGGTTATGTGGTCTTTTGGTCGGGTTGCTAGGTGGACTGATTTGTAGGTTGATGGGAGGGACATGGTTGTTAGAGTCTTATCATGTCCCAGTTCCAGCTTCGGTCGCAGTCAGAGATGGAGGGGATGGTTGGATTTAATGACTGTGTCTCCTTGATGGATGGTGTAGGGGGATGTATGTTGAACTTCGATATTGTGGGCAAGGAGTGAGGTCTTGCGGTTCTACTCCGGCAACCGAAGGCGAAACACCGAGGTTCAAGGTTTCCTCCTTGTGGTCCGTACAAATTCTGCTTCATGCCCGATGCTAACATACGACTGTACGGACGTAAGAGATCTGGACAAATCTATTGGATCTGGAGGACAATTTGGCGAGAGATTGAAATATGCGAACGCCAGAGACTACTGTACTGCCGTCTGCTACCGACCATGTGCCCGCCTCATACCTTCCGCAAGCAGGCAACTTCAATGCCTTCCAAGATTATCAACTACTCGTCATATGGCTGAGATATGACGCCGGCAATGGAATACTAGGATCGCGGTCCTTGTGGTAATACTGCGTGAAATCGTGCATTACCTCGTTGACTTTCTGGAACCCCGAGTCAGCAAGACTTACACCATGGCCGCGAAAGCAAAATCACCAGACATACCAGTGCCATATCACGACTCATCTGTCCGGACTCATCGGCCGCAGCCTGCTTCAAAAGATTGAAGAACCAATCTTTCTCGACGGTTTCCGGCGAAGGATCCCAGAGCCGGGTGATGTTACCACTGCTGATCGTGTCGATGAGATTCCAAAACTTCTCCCGGCGGACTGTATCATATTTATCCAAGATACTCTCATCTGCAATACCGGCATAAATGCCATAGAGGCATTCGTATAGCCCACCAACATCGACGAAGCCTCCGGTCAGCCCCATGCCACCACTGAATTCACCCATGTCAGCAATTGCGAGACAAGCTGGGCTCATTCATTGATACTCACAATGGATTGCACAGATGTGCGGCATCAGCTGCAAGCAGGAATCTTCCTTTACGTAACGTCGTGGCACATCTCTGATGAATCTTGTAAGGACTGAAGTTGACGACTTCATACTCATCTGGTTCTGGAGCCCCGGGAACCAAGGTCCTAAATTTCCACGGCAATCGCTCGCGCATCTGCTCATTCGACAAGCCCAGTTCCTCACCATATGTGATTCTCAGCATCCCATCGTTCGAAAGCTGAGCAATCATTGAAAAATGCTCAGGATGGATCATGAAGTTGGAAGTCGGCCAGCCAAAAGAGGGCCATTTCGGATATCGCACATTCGTCGCCACGATTTGTTTATCCCAGGTCTTTCCGGGAAAGGAGGAAGGTCCTAGAAGAAGGCGTCGAATTGTGCTTTGGCCACCATCACAGCCTGCGACGTAATTCGCAAACAGCCGTTTCTCGCCATCGGGAGTCTTGACATCGACCCATGCTTGCTTCTCGTCTTGCCCAATGGCGAAGACTTCGTGGTTCATCAGAATTTCGGCCGAAGGATACCGATCCAAGTGACTTCTGATAAGAGGAAGAAGTTCATCGAGTGGCAACGACACATGTCTCAGATCTTTCGGAAGCTTGGAAGCATCGATGCCAGCAATGTAAGTGCCATCCAAATATCTCCAACAGACGCCTGATGCATGGTATGCCTCTCTGTCCACATCTTCCCAGATTCCTGCCCGCTTGAATTCGAAAATCGATGGCGTACTGTAGAACGAAGCCCGAGGCTGCTTGTCAAGTTCTGCTGTCTTTTCAACTATTGTTACTTTGATGCCATGTTTTGCCAGAAGCAGGGCTAGAAGCATGCCAGATGGTCCTGCTCCTACCACGAGAACATTGAAGTCGTTGACAGCAGCCATATCGTTGAGCACGGACTGATCAAAAGGAAAAAGCTACATTGACTGGATTTGCGCAAATGCAAGGGCCAGACAAAGTACTTCTCATAGCTCGGTCATGCTGGCGATCGATAATGGCCGTTCATCATGCACCTCGTTGCACGTGTGTGCTCCCCAAAAGGAGGAGGCGTCTCTGATTCTCGGCAGATGCGAGCGCTCTACATCGGACTCACGCGGAGTGTGGAGGTGTGGAGATGTGGGTGTGGAGAACATGGGTTGACACAAGCTGAAGGCTGAACAACCACTATAGCTCTACTAGGGATCCCGGCAATAGAACGAAGAGCAGGAACTGAACAAGCGATTATTTCCGAACGCTCGACGAGATAACATTGCGAACACGACAAGTTCACAAGAACCAGAGTATGTCGTGCCGGACAAAATCTCATCTAATCGTCTCCGAACACCTCCCCAACAATGGGCGCAGCAACATTCAGCGTATGAAAGCTCAACGGCATCGCCAATTCCAAAACTTCCACAATCTGTTCCGGACTCGCACCATATCTCAAAGCATTCCTCATATGTTCTTTCAGTCCCGAAACATAAAGATGAGTCGCAGCCGCATCAAAAGCACAGTATATTAACTCTTTCTCCTATACATCCATCATTAGTCCGAGCCCCCAAAATTAGAAAGAAAAAAAAACAATGGAAGCGAAGGGGAAGTAAACGGGGACATATACCATCGGACTCAACCCACCCTTCTTCCTATCCCAAGGAACACCCGAAAATTCCGTATACGCCTCGAACATTTCCGGATCCAAGCTCAAGATATCTTCCCAGAATTTATGCCAATACCCTCTCTTCTCCACAAACCTCTCCTTCAATTTCACCCTTCTCTCATCGAATTCCTTGCCGGCATTCGAAGATTCTTCAATGCCTTCCTCTCGCATCACGTCAACCAACATGGGGACCCCAATATTACAAGCATGAATCCCCAGCGTACTCGTCAGTTCCAAAACCTCGAACACTTCCGTCTTCGTGGCTCCGAGGGCTGCGGCGGCGCGGATGTGTTGACGGATTCCCGGTTCGTATAAGTGTGTGGAGGAAGCGTCTACGGCGAGGGAGACGAGGGATTGGAATTTTGGGGGGAGATGGGATTTGCGATGTGGGAGGGAGAGGAGGGAGATGATGGAGGGCATGATGGAGGGGTCGTGGTGGGAGATTATGGACCATGATGGATTGGAGTCCCAGGCTGGTTGGCCGAGGGTGGAGATGAAGGATTGTTTGATTGCGGAGGAGGACATGGTGTTGAACAGAGAGAGAAATAAAAATTCAATCGTACGTTCCGTCGTTGTATATATCATCAGCGATATCGTCGCAGGGCCCTCGGAGCTACCCCACTTAGAGATGAGGACCTTAATCGCATGGGAGGGAGAGGTGTGAAGGCCGAGTTCTTACGGCATGTTTGTACAGAGCAGAAGGCGGATATGGCATAACGGACAGTATTGCTAGTCAAAGCCTCGAGATGCCTGCGTCGGAACAAGTCAAGAAGAACCAACGTCCGAAAGAAAACTCACAACACTCTGCAGCTGATGGGAGAAAATTCTGCTTCGAGACAGCAGGCTATCTCGACTCAGGGACTGGTGGGTGGGGGGGTCTCAGCAGAGCAGCATCGAAAGGACCTGTCAAAAAGTTCCTGAACGCGCGAACGATCGACAGAGTGGGTGCTGCTTGCACCTCGAATCTTGACATTAAGTGTCAGACACTCTTTTACATTGATGATTCAATGGGTTAGGACAAACGATCAAGGAGATCCTCTCAAGCTCAGACTCATCGATCCTTCCTCTCCGGTGCGGGCATCACACATCTCTTGCATCAAGTGAGGCCCCCTGAACATTTCAAGGAATCAAATGCCAGTGGAGGCCAGAATTGGATCGAAGAAAGAATTGTGTGTGCTATCGTCCAGAAATCATCAAGGCGGGATGGGAATCGAGTTGGCAGAGCAGGACAAGCCAAAGATGCTAGAAGGAAGACATTATTATTATTGTCAGGAGAACAACAAGCCGACGCCCAGAAGGAGTACATACCGTATGTTTTCCGCATATGCGTGGGTTTGTGGAGAGCGTGGTCTTTGCCTGGGGTAGCGTGAAGTGGGGTGCATATCTGGATTCTGGTCCAGGGTCTAAAAGGGGAGTCTCCGGCAGTTCGCCCTATTCTAATTATTATTGTACCACAGTGTAGACGAGGCTGGTAGCACATTGGGAAACCCGAACTCACATCACTTGCGGAGGTAGGTGGAGTACAGAGGTCGGCATGTGGGTGTCCACTGTCCAGTAGTATATACATACATGGATGCGATCCATGTACAGTATACTGTTGGAGCACTTCTATGTGAGTAGTAATAAATGAGGGCTGCAGTTCTCTGAAAAGCATCGTAGAAAAAAAAAGTAGTTGCATTGTCGGTCGATCTAAAAAAAAATGGACACCTCCACTGTCGGCCCAATACGATATACGGATCCAGAGTACCAGCAAGCTCATAATGAGCTTTTCCTCGGCCGTCCAAGAGGACCGGTCAAGCGTGTATTGCCTCCGGGAGTGGGCCAGAAGACGTTCGAAGAAGCCGTCTCGCAACTGGTCGGCATTTTGGGGGTAGAACATGTCTTCACGTCAGACGCGTTGGCAGACTACATCGACCCTTACGCCACTGTTCATGAA
The DNA here is from genome assembly GCA_001578225.1 of Pseudocercospora musae. Classification (NCBI taxonomy): domain Eukaryota; kingdom Fungi; phylum Ascomycota; class Dothideomycetes; order Mycosphaerellales; family Mycosphaerellaceae; genus Pseudocercospora; species Pseudocercospora musae. Next base: position 11,745 of record LFZO01000457.1, read on the forward strand.
CAAAGCACGGTTCCAAGCGCCGCAGTGTGTCCGGCCAATGTCGAAGAGCTTCGGTCTATTCTGGCGGTGGCCAACAAGTATCGCATCCCATTGTGGACATTTTCCCGAGGCAAAAATCTGGGTTACGGAGGGCCTTCGCCACGCGTATCTGGCTCCATTGCGCTTGATCTACATCGTATGAACAGGGTGCTGGAGGTCAACGAGAAATTTGCGTATGCCGTTGTGGAGCCAGGCGTAACGTTTCAGGAGCTGTACAAAGAGTGCGTCCGACAGAAGCTGAACGTCTGGCCGTCAACGGCGAGCTTGGGATGGGGCTCTGTCATGGGCAACACTCTAGATCGTGGCCAAGGCTTTGTGCCGACGGCAAACCACTTCGAACATGTCTCCGGCATGGAGGTGATGCTCGCAGATGGCTCGATTGTGCGCACGGGCCAGTGGGCAAAGACGAACAGTAAATCAGCGCACCTGTCGAAGTTCACGTTCGGCCCGGGTATCGACAGCCTGTTCATGCAATCCAACCTTGGTATCGTCACCAAGATGGGCATTGGATTGACACCGGCGCCCGAAGCAATCCTGAGCTGCAGCTTCTGGATGCCAGACCAAGAGGACATCGATGTGATCACTGACGTGTTTGGCGATCTTCGACGGAGGGCCATTCTGCCGAGCACGTACGTCTTCAACATCGTGGAATGGTCGTCAATCTTCGGGAAACGGCACGAGTGGTGGAGTGGAAGTGGCCCCATCCCCGGCTGGCGCTTGAAAGAGATTCAGAAGCAGCTTGACACGGGGCATTGGACGGTGCGATTCAACTTCTACGGGCCCCCAGCCATCAACCAAGCGCAGTATGACGAAGTGGTCAAGACGGTTCTCAAGAGAGTGCCTGGCACGGAAAGTCGCTTCAAGTCTCAGCTGTTCAGGTCAAGCGACGGGGGGGCTCTCGACGCGGCGACAGTGCCGATGCCTTTCGGGGGCATGTTCGTCGGAGTGCCCACTCTATGGAGCTTGCCGTTAGTCAACTTCGTGCTCCCGAAGAGTGGTGGTGTTGGTGCGCATGGGGCATACGCGACCATCATCCCACTCGATGGCGCCGTCATGCGAGAGTGGGTGGTGACGGCGCGCCAGATCTACGAAGACCAGGGCCTCGACGCCATGTGCGACTTCTTCATGCATGAAAAGCATTCGGTTTTCGTGTGCATGTTAGTGTTCGACAAGACGAACCCCGAGCATTGTGCCGCCATCGACCGCATCTTCTTCAAGCTGTTCGAGGAGGGCAAGAAGAGAGGCTTCAGCAAGTATCGGGCGCACGTCAATCATATGGGTGAGTCGCATTCCCTTCTGCTTGCATCAAGAAGCCATTGCTGACACTTTCATTGCCCAGACCTGGTCGCTGAGCAGAACGATTTCAACGGCTTCGCGTACCGTAAGTTCGTAGAGCGCTTGAAGGACGCCGTCGATCCGAACGGCATTCTTTCGCCCGGCAAGTCAGGAATCTGGCCGCAGACCTATCGACATCTGAGAGAGACCACAGAGGAAATTCATGATGCCTATGGCTTCAAGGCTGCGGCGCGTTTGTGAGCATGCGTTGTCGAAGAAAACATATAGTCCTTGTTTGCCCAGAAAAGTGGCTGGGAAATTGACTGACGCGCTCCATCCAATACACTCTGAAGCCCACACTTTTGATGAATCGCTATGTACAAAACAGCAAATAGTAGTCATCATATCGTTCCTTCCCCCGCTAAACCATCATGCCCTCCCCAAGATTCAATGTGGAACAAAGAACTCAGCTTCGCCAACGCGGGTATCCTCAACATCGTCAAAAATAAGTCGTCATCTTCTTTCCCTTCAAACATTTTCGATATGATGCCTCCACTTCGCAGATCTCGTCTTGATGCTACGCTTCGCACTGGCACCACAAAGTCCATTGCCAAGCGACGCGGTAGGATAATACACCTTCGGTAGGCCAGAAGCCATGGGCACGGAGAGCGTCCCGTCATCGCTGGCAGTCAAGGTCGTACAGCCGACCAGTTCCGTCACTTCAGTACCGGCATCATAACCAGATGCGAGTGAAAGTGTATAGTTGCTTCCGCTCGTTCCAGCATTGGTCAAGACGGTGACCATGTCTCCTTTTCTCATCGCGATGACATTGGAGTCGGTATAGATCGGGTAGTTCTGGTAGGTAAGGTATGTTGAATCTTGATTCGCGGCGTTGGCACGTGCGGCATTGAGCATTTGCAGGAGGACGTAGAGATCTGCTTCTTCGTTGTAGCCTGACAGCCACATCGCTTCTCGGTTGTAGGGAGTTGAGCTGCCGCCAAGGGCGTTGTAGTGTTGTTCTTGGCCTTGATAGATGACGGGAATGCCGTCGGTGAGCATGGTGAAGGTCACGACATTCTTGGCGAGTGCCATGTCGCCATTGAGGGATGCGAAGCGAGGCTAAACACAAGATGTTAGCCACCATGTCTTGTGAAGCACGATGCATTGAACGCGACACACCTGATCGTGATTTTCCGAGAATGTTCCAAGTAAAGACGTGTCGGCACAGCCGCCAGCCTTGACCACGTTGATCATATCTGCCAAATTCGACATGCTTCCAGATGTACTGGAGAAGGCGGATATCAGCGGGAAGTACCTGCAGGTCTTGTGGTCAGCCATTCGGAAATGTCGCAGCCCGGTCACACAACCACTTCCGATCGACGCCACGCCGAGCAGGGCTTGAGAACGTACATTGCATAGTTGAAGACGCCTGGGAGGTAGTCTTGGTATCCGCAGACCACGTCGCTGTCCGCATTATATGCTTCGCCCAACGAGTAGATGCCGGCTGAACTTTGGAATGCGGGCCAGAAGTCAGTGTTGACCTCCATGATTGAATCGATGCGGAACCCATCAATCGAGTATGTGGACACGGTTTCCGCCGCCCACGAATTCCAAATGCTGGATACATTTGATGCTTCGGTCTTCAGATCAGGCAAGGGTACGCTTGTCGAACCCATCCAGCATTGCTCGAGGTTTGTCTAGTCAAGATCATCAGTGGCTACTGCGATGGCTCAGATTTCAAGATTCGAGCCGTCCTTACTAGATCGTTTGGATCATAGTTGTTCGTGCAATACGAATGATAGTAGCTGGACGAGTTAAAAGGCACAAACGTGGTGTAGTCGACAGTGTCGGGTGCCCCTTGCCAGGCAAAGTGATTGACCACGATATCGACCATGAGGTACTGCAAAATTCTGTCAGCTCTGTCTCAAAGATGGTAATGTGAGAATCATACCATGCCACGTGAATGTAGCTCGGCAGCAAGATTTTGCAAATCCTGCGCGGTGCCAAAGTGTTCCTCGACTTCGTTGATGTTCGTCTGCCAATAGCCATGATATGCTGCACCATCGAAAGTGAGACCTTGTAGCTGATACGTGATGGGCGAAATCCAGATCGCATCAAAGCCCATATTCTGGATGTAGTCGAGACGATTGATGAGACCTGCCCAGGTCCCGCCACACCAGTCGCCAGTACCAGTGTCGCACGCTGCCGTTGTCGAAGCATCTGTGCGCGCAAATCTATCGGTCATCACCTGGTAGATCCTTCTACTTCGCCAGTCGCTTCCACTCGCGGCAAGGGCGGCGCGTGTGACGCCCAACGCCAGTAACGTCGAGATAATGTTGAGGAGATTCATGTTTGCCGAAAGCTCTTGGTCGTTGCTGTAGTGATGTGAACGTGATAGTCAATGAGCAATAGGAAGATGTTCCGAGTTAGCAATAACGGTGGTGAATGATGGCCTTTGCGGCAGGCAAGAACAATAGAGCAGGCGCTGGATAGAATGAAGTCTCCGGACTTCACATGCGTGCGCGTGAGATCGGCTTTATGGTCCAGCGGTCTTGCATCACGGCCACCATCTCATTCACCACGCATAGCATGCGCGCGGTCCGAGCTAACATGTGCGCATGGCATCGTCACAAGGCGTACAGCTTGATCCCTCGGTCGGCGCCAATGCCCAGAACAGGATTGTTATGGTCGGTGTACACAGAGCCGGCCGGCACGCGTGAACATGGATGGGTTGGAACTTGGAAGCAAACACACTGGAGGAAGCTACGAGCCAAGCTGAGCTGCAGATCATTCACGGTGCTGCGAAGGAAGGAGCAGGAGGAGGAGGAGGAGGAGGAGAGGTGCGTATGGCTTCGGGTCTGACCGCAGCGCTCGACATTATGCTGGTCTGCATGGACGATGCAAGCCTGTCGATCTGTAGACTCGAGCAGTGGCGCTTCCGAATCGCGCGGTCGCTTGGTCCATGGTTACATGAGAGACCTCTGCTGTCTTTGTACGTGTTTCGCCCAGGAATTAGCGGCTTGTACGTTGGCTTCTGCAACATTGGCATATGGGCGGAGCATCTATCTGAGCAGAATCACGGAAAGGCCTCCAGCTATTGCAGAGGTCGGTTGTCGAGCCGCAACAGGCATTCTGGCGGCGCACCAAGCACGTCGGCTATTGTTTTGGTGTACTGCAATACGTGAGCAGCTGACAGCAGAGACACTTCTTCTCGATTGTGGAGCCGTCTTCTGCAGGCTGGGGCCGATTCGAACCCAGCCGATTCGAACCCAAGTCGCCGGAGCGGACAACGATCAGTCTGCCTCGGGACTGTGGGTAACTCATTCAATAACTACCGTTTTTGCTGCTGTGACGCTGCGAACGTCAGTCAGATGGCCTTCTCAGGCACGCACCGAACGCCGCGCCGCGTTCAGGAACGGCGAGAGACGTCTCGAAGCTTCGCGAAAGAGAGTTCTGATGTTTCCAGCCGTGCCTGAATCCTTGTGGAAGAGTACTGACTACTTCTCGACACTGCTGCTGCGACGTCAGCAGATGCCAGCCAGCACCAGCACCAGCACTCATGCTCACCGGCGTGACAGAGCTTGATGTCATCGAGTCGGCCAGCAGCTGCACACGCCATCAGCGAACTCATGATGTACTCGCTCCGTGCTGATAGGATCGCGAACTGCGAGCTCTCGAACACTACAGCGAAAACAAAACGGGCCTGCGCCTCGACGCATGACTGATGACTGCGAGGTAGGTGGTGCAGCAGATCTGCGAGGGAGTCGACGCAGCAACGCAGGGCAGGTATCGGGTACGACTTCGAGATCGCGGGGAAGGTCTCTGTGACCACTGACAAGACAGGCGGCAAGGCACTGCCAGACAACACACATCGTCAGCTATACCATACTTGCTCCTTCCACAACGCCAAAGTCATCCGCGACTGTCACGAGCAGCAAGACTGATCCCCGAGCGTAAGCACCTTGAGCATCCCACGACGAGGGAATCTCCGCCAAGACGCAGGACCAAGCTCAGCCTGCATCGTCCTATATTGCAAAAGCGGACTCTGGGACTTCCGATAGGCTCGTTTGTGCCGCACTTCTTCATATGATGACTTTCTATCAGGCACACCTCAAGAACTTTGCTCGCTCGCCTTTCTCCGCTTCGCTCCCTTACTTCCAAGTGCTACGTAATGATGCAAACATCCCAGAACTCCGCGGCTGACTGCGCTCTCCTCACTCGCAGTCGATGCTTATGAACAACGGCCGAAGTAGACGCCTTTATATGCAAACATATATTGGGGAAATGGTGGTAAAAGCAGCAGAAATGTTGTGGCGGCATTGAAGAATTTCCCGCATGCCTTTCATCGCTTTCATCGACAGTGATCGCAGCCAGCATGTCCTATAGGCGCCGAGATAACAATCTAGTGCGCCCATCGACCAGATTTAAGTCACCGCTGTTCTGGTCTTTCATCTGAGCATGCTTGCCCACACGCGAAGGGCGTGACACAAAGCATCTGCCATGGAGCGGGCGACTAGGCAGACGCATCTCCACTCGTGCCCACGCTTTCCTCACTGCATATCACAGCAGAGCGTGCCGCATGGATGCCCGATGCTGTGATGCTTGCTTTGTTCTCGGTCAAAGATGGGGCCGCCTGTGTGTCTCGCTTGGCTCGGGATCTGCGCCGAGCGTCTGCACCACCACGTCCTTGATTCATTGGCTGTTTGGCTCGGTGGTATTGCCTGACAATACCTGTCGTGAGGAGCCCAGCAAGACCGAGCATTCGACTAAGAGGAGATGGTGTACCGAGATCGCCGGAGCGTGGTCCCCACGGTTAGTCGCAGCAAGGAAGCAGCAACGAGAATCTGGAACCGGTATCACTGTTGCAAGAGTTGGGTGCGCAATCACTGCACATAGCCTGGCGCCGGTCGCCGATAGGACTCACTGCGGTCGCCGCCTGCGGTTTCCGGCCTCGACCGTGATGATGCCGGAGCTTGTCGAATGGGCAGATTCATTTGCTGCTGTACGTAATTCGCGCTACTCGTGCGAATAGGAAACGGACGAGTTGCGCCATTAGAGGTGGCAGCCGCAGAATCGGAAGATATTGGAATATCGCCAACGGTTGGTGTTTGCTGGCTCAAGTTGGATGAGCTAGAAGTTTGGCTCGGTGTTTCCTCGCCGCGTAACAAGGCACGCGTCGAGGGTGAGAGTTGCGGCGCCAGGTGGCTCTTCCTGTTGTGTCTCTCCATCATGCTGACCGCCCATTGTTCAAGATCCACAGGCGTACGTTTTGCTGCCTGCAAGAATGGGTCGGTGTCGTACAATTCCTGAGGTGTAGGTCGCTCTTCGGGATTCTTCATCAAGCACTTTGCTATGACGTCTTCTAAAATCGACGGGAAAGCGTCGCTCCTGGGCAATTTTGGCGCAGGCTCCAATACGATCTGCTGTAGCAAGTCAAGAATTCCCTGCGGTCCTGACGCCTCCTCTTCTCCATCTTCTGTCGAAACGCTGAAAGGGAACTTGCCAATTGCCAACTCCATCAGTGTCAAGCCTACGCTCCACACGTCGCTTTTGACCGAATATGGGCTGCCTTGAATTCGCTCCGGAGCCATGTAAGTTCCAGTACCGACGAAAGTGTCTGCAACGCTATTCTCCAATTCCGAAGAAACACCGAAGTCGCATAACTTGATTTGTCCTCGGCTGTTGACCAGGACGTTGGAAGGCTTGATGTCTCGATGCATGATCCTATGGGCCAGGTAGAGGTATTTCAGACCACCTAGGATAGCCTCTGCGATTTTTCCCAACACATCGACTCGGACAGGACCGAAGTTCTTGGATATACTGTCAAGTGAACTACAGTAGCCTGATATTAGCCTCTCTTTCAATATACGAAAGATCGATGCCCTTACCCAACATCCATATATTCCATACACATGGTTACATCGTTGGACTCGTTCATGAAGGCGCCGTAGAAGGAGACGATATAAGGCGAGTTGCACTCGTGCATGATCTGGAGCTCCCGGACTATTCGCTTTCGAATCTCCTTCTTCGCTTCGACATGGATGATCTTTCTTGCCATAACAATGTTCCAGCCCTTGTGTCGCACCTTGCTGACAGTGCCACCATTGCCCGATCCCAGCTCTTTCATGATCTCTAGGTCCTCGCTCCGCCAGTCTGGTCTGAACTCCACGCCGATCTCTAGCGTGTCTGCCCTCTTGCCATCATTGCCCAGCGCTCCTGGCAATTGCGCATCTTCGTCCGAGGGCACGGCCGGCTTGGCGGGCGCACTGAGAGCAAGGCCTTTGACATTCTTCCTCTTCATCGTCCTCGCCTTGAACTGGTCGGCGCTCATGGTGGGCGGTAGGTGTCGGCCTGGGCCGGCGGATGGAAGGCCTTGTGTACAAGCGTATAGGAAGGTGCGTCCCAGTGGCAGCCAGGTGGACGGATATATATGCGGGCAGCAGCTACAGCGGGTGTTTTGACTCTCGAGACAGGGCGTGCGTAATGCGTGTGCCGGTCAGTGACCTGTGCGCAGGCGTGGCGTCTCAGTGAGTTGTGGTGATTCGTGAATCAGGTGTCGGCCAATTGGATGCCCGCAGCTAACTTATCATGAGAGCAAGGAGTGGAAGAGTGGAAGCAGTGGTGGATTGTCTGCCGCGGGAGATTGGCGATTCATGCGTCGGTCAGGCGTGTTCCTCGCTAGATGCAGTGGTCGGGGTGCGGGTGTCGGAGAGAAGGAATAATGGTGCTACTATTCCGACAAGTGTTTATGATAGGTGTGAGAGACACGTTTCTCTCTGCCTCTGCTTCTCGGCACGGTGGCGTGGCGCGACTACTGCAAAGTTGTATTGAAAAGTATTGGCAATTGTGTTGGAATTGCCCGTTCCGCTGCGATGACACCCAGGGGCCTGGCCTGGCCAAAAAGCGCGTGCTCGCAATGGACAAAGAGTCAGGCCGAATGCACGATACATCATACGGGGAAACACAATCGATAGAATTGGGCTGACAACGTCATGCCATTCATGCTTTGGGAAATTTGCCGTGGCCTAGGTTTATAGAACGGCGGCGAGCTGTCCGACACGGCGACACCGTTGACGCTTGATGCAGTACAAGCAACGTGGTATAGCGTCGTCACTGCAGTTCTCTGTCCGAACTGTTTGGCTTAATCAAATTGTGCTTCAGCTTTTGACGAACTTGTGTTTTTCCACCATGCCGAAAGCGGGACTCGCGCTTTCGCTTTCGACATTCTAGTTTCCAAAGGTAGGCGCGACATTCAAACAGAAGGCCTGCACACGACATCCGCCCACCACGCTCCTTCACCATTGCCGCATCTACCGTCGCGCTCGAATAGCTGCCTAGAGTCACGCGACGACTCACGTGCTAGATTGGCGACAGCAGATATCAACCAGCCACCCACCACTTTTCATCCATCTCCTTTACAATACCCGAGCATAATTCGACATGGCCGATTTCTTCGACGACGCCGCCGATGTGGCCGCCTCCGAGGACGAAGAGGAAGAGTTTGATGAGGACACTGGCGAGCCAATCCCTAAAGCCCGCAAATCGAATGGCGTCAACATGGACGACTCCAGCGAAGAAGAAGACGACGATGACGACGAGGAAGCCGCGGCTGCCGTGCGGGAAGGCTTCATCGTAGACGAGGATGACGATGAAGATGTCGACGTCGATGCCAAGGCCGCGCGGAAGCGCGAGAGAAAGAAGCGACGACGTCAAGAGCGAGAACAGGAAGAAGAGCTCGATGAGGAAGATTTGGATCTCATCGGCTTGGGCGCTCCGGGCGAGCGGCGCGAGCCTGAGAACAAATTCAAGCGTCTAAAGCGTGGTCACAGGGACAACCGATCCGCCAGCGAGGCCAGAGGAGTCGAGGACATCTTTTCTGACGAAGAAGATGGCGATGCAGATGTTGGTGTTAGTCGACGAGCAGGATTTGGCTTGAATGATGAGATGGACGACTTCATCGAGCAAGACGAGTTCCCTGACGAAGAAGGCGGCCAGCTGGATGAGGATCTTGGTGTTCGAGCACCGCGCCGAGGTGGCATGCCTGACATGAACAACCTCAAAGACTCGGGTCTAGGAGAGATCGAACTTGAAGATATGATGGGTGCCTTTGGTGACGGTGGAGAATACTCTTGGGCGCTGGAGGCAGAAGCTCAGATGGACGACGGACTGGATCCAGATAAGCCTCTTGAGCTGCACGACGTTTTTGAGCCGTCTCAGCTCGAGGAGCGAATGCTCACAGAACGCGACAATGTGATTCGCGCGACTGACATTCCTGAGCGATTTCAGCTCGCCCGAGCTCCCTACAAAGACACGTCCAACCTCCCAGAGGACCAGGCCAAGGCACGAAATGCCGAAGAAGCTACCTGGATCGCGAGCATTCTCTTCCCTCGAAAGCGCCTTGACCCAAGTTTGAGAGAACCCTTCGAGGTGGCTCTCAGACAAGTGCTTCAATTCATGAATGTGGATGATTTTGAGCCAGCATTCATCTTCCAGAATCGAAAGGACTATCTGATTCATTCAGAACAAGTTCCGACTCATGATGGCAGCGGCTACACAGTCAAGGCCGAGAAGCTCTTCACTCAGACAGACCTGTGGGATGTTTTCGAGCAGGATCTCAAATATCGCGCATTTGCTGAGAGACGAGATGCAATTCAACGAAATGTGGAGCTACTTAAAGAAATCGAGACCGACTTTCAAGACAAAGTCTTCGACGAGCTGCTTCCCGATGCTGCTCAGTTAGATGACTTGCAAGATCTTCAAGATTACTTGAACTTTCAATACTCCATACAGCTCAAGGATCTCAGCATCTCCGATGCAGATAAAGGCGGCCAGAAGCGTTCAGGTGGCAACCGCGGCTTCTGGGACAAAGTTCGATCAGGACCTGCGTATCATTTGGTCCGGGCAATTGGTCTCACTGCAGATCAAATTGCGAAGAATGCTGAGGGTCTCGGACATACCGCTCCAGATGATCACAACGAAACGCCTGAGAAGATCGCGGATTCACTTATACGCGCGCCAGATTACATGACTTCGAGATCGATTATTGACGGGGCAAAACTTATGATGGTGGAAGAGATTACGACAAGCCCACGCATGAGGAAGTTCATGAGACAGATCTACTACAAGAACTTGATCTTTGACTGCCACCGGACCGAGAAAGGTCTCAAACAGATCAGTGAAGATCACCCATACTACGAGTTCAAGTACCTCCGCAACCAAGAAGTACGCAACTTCCTGGTTGAGAAGCCGGAATTGTATCTTCGCATGCTCAAAGCGGAAGCCGATGGTCTCGTAGAAGTGCGTGTCAATCTGAAAGAAGAAAGAGACATCAGGGCTAACCTTGAAGCTGCTATCCAATCCGACAACTTTTCGCAAGTAGCCGACGCTTGGAACGAGCTCCGAAGAGAGATCATTCATCTGGCAATGAAGAAGATGCACAAGCTCATTTCCAAGGGCGTCAAAGACAACCTCAAGAATGAGTGCGAAAACAAGATCGCGGGCTACTGTCGCGATGCCTTTACGACCAAATTGGATCAAGCTCCGTATAAGCCAAAGGGCATGGAACTCGGCACAAGCGCTCGTGTCCTAGCATTGTCTAATGGAGCTGGCAACCGTTCAGACGCCATTTGCTGGGCGTATGTTAGCGAATCTGGGGCAGTCTTAGAGAACGGCAAGTTCACAGACCTGCGGCCTGGCAAAGAAGAGAAGTACATCCCTGAGGGCAAAGACATCCAAACTCTTGTAGAGGTCGTGGAGCGAAGAAAGCCAGATGTCATCGCAGTTTCCGGCTGGTCCACAGAGACATACCGCCTCTATCAGGATCTGAAAGAGATTGTCAAGAAGTATGAGCTGCGTGGTGCGCCATATGAAGACCCAGACGAGGACAGGGAGGTGGCTGACCCTCTGGAAGTCGTCATCCCTCAGGACGAGGTCGCTCGACTTTACTGGTCTACGCCTCGGGCAGAGACAGATCATCCAAGTCTTCCGCCGATTGCTCGATACTGCGTCGCACTTGCGCATTATATGCAGAATCCCCTAAAGGAGTATGCCGCCCTCAAGAGAGATATCGTGTCCGTCACATTCGACCCGAATCAGAATCTTCTGCCGGAAGACAAACTGCGACGATATCTCGAAACGGCCATGGTTGATATCGTCAACCTGGTTGGCGTCGACCTCAACGAAGCTCTGACCGACGCAGGTACACAGAACCTGCTGCCTTTCGTCTGTGGCCTCGGGCCTCGCAAAGCGGACAATTTGATCAAAGCTGTGGCTGCAAATGGAGGCGAGGTAACGAATCGAAATGATTTGCTCGGTATTGGCGATGCCAGCAAACGTCAAGCTGTTTCTCCCAAAGTGTGGCATAATTGTGCTAGCTTCCTCTATATCACATGGGAGGACGATCCAGACTCCGACTATCTCGACAACACCAGAATTCACCCCGAAGACTACGACATCGCTCGCAAAATGGCCGCAGATGCCCTCGAACTTGACGAGGAAGATATCAAAGCCGAGCAAGAAGAGAACGGAGTTAGCGGCGTTGTACGGAAACTGGTGAAGGACGAGCACACAGACAAGGTCAATGATCTTGTGCTCGAGCAATACGCTGAGCAACTCGAAACCCAGTTTAGTCAGAAAAAGCGTGCTACGTTGGAGACCATCAGAGCTGAACTCCAGAATCCTTATGAAGAACTGCGACGAAACTTCAACTGGTTGACGACAGACGAACTCTTTACACAGTTAACAGGAGAAACCCGGGACTCCTTACAAGAAGGCATGATCGTGCCGGTATCTGTTAAGCGGACGTTCCCAGACCACATTGAGGTGAAACTTGACTGTGGTATCGACGGAGGCATCTCAGAGACCGAATACCCCGAGGAGATGGCTGCGAAACGCATTGAGCCGCGGCAGATGTGGACTCAGCACCAGGTCATTCAGGCCAAACTGACTTTCATCGAGCGGAAGAAGTTCACGGCACAGTTGACATTGCGAGAGCAGGAGATGAAGACACCCTTCAAACGAGTCTTTGATCATGGCAGGGACGAGTGGGACGAGCAGCAAGAGGAGCTAGACAAGAAGGAAGCGCAGAAGGCTGCCGAGAAGGGGCAAGCTCGACATCAACGTGTCATCAAGCATCGTCTATTCAAGCCATTCAACTCCGTTCAAGCCATCGAAGCGCTCAAGACACAAGGACGCGGCGACTGTATCATTCGACCATCATCGAAGGGATCAGATCATCTTGCCGTGACCTGGAAGATTGCCGAAGATGTGTACCAGCACATTGACGTTCTGGAGCTCAATAAGGAGAACGAGTTCAGTGTAGGAAAGACCCTCAAAGTCGGCAAATACACATACTCCGATCTGGACGAACTCATCGTCTTCCACGTCCAAGCCATGGCCAAGAAGGTCGATGAGATGACCAACGACGAGCGCTACCAGTCCGGCACGAAGGAAGCAACCGGTAAGTTTCCTGAATTTCACAAGCAGAAATTTCGTGACACTGACAGTAATATTTCGCAGATCAATGGTTAACCACCTACACCGAAGCCAACCCAAAACGCTCGATGTACTCCTTCTGCATGCGGCAAGGATACCCGGGCTATTTCTACCTCTGCTTCAAGGCTGGCCAAGACGCTCCGCTGGCATGGTGGACTGTCAAGGTCATCCCACAAGGTTTCGAGCTCAAGGGCAACCGATATCCTGATATGAGAGCTTTGAAGAATGGTTTCAAGCTTCTTATGCAAAACCAGACGAATGGTGCTCGTCGTTGAACAGAGATTTCGCATTGACTTTGGCGTTGAGAGAGTTTTGGACTGGGCAAAACAGATTTTCCCACAGGTAGCATAGCGTTGGAGCGCTTTTGTCATTTGTATCATTATTCTCCAGCAGATTGCATACAAGGAATGGGAAGAAAGAAAAGGCCGACTCCCTCTCTCGCGCGTCCGTTTGGAGATCTGTAGAAAATGCAGAGGAATCGAAGACACGATCTTTCAAACATCACTTCTCCTTTTCCTTTTGCCCATACATTGAACTCATATATAAATCTCTTCACCCCTCGCAGTTCTCATCACGCCAATTCCCGAGCCCTCAGACGCCACATTTCCCAAACAATAAATATCTTAGTTACGTATATCCCCTAAAAAGCCCGTGATCTCCCAAGTCTGTCTATAGTACTTTGTTCACAGCAATATCTATTCTCTCTCTCAAAAAAAAACAGTTTCAAAGCCGCCAGGTCAGACTCAGGAGCTACTTGATCCGAAGTACTACAAAACATAGGTACCTAGCTATTAAGCAAAGAAAGTAAAAATTATTAGCCAAGGTATATATATTATCATGGACTTGGGGGGAAATGTCTAGTCGAGTTCGCCGTATGGTAGAAGGTGATGAGGATTTGGGATACTGGAGTTTGGAGAGCAAAAAGATCTCTGGAGATGGAGTGCTAGTTAGTAGTGACTCATGCCAGCTTGCGTATGAGGGATGGGCGAGTAGGAAGCAGCTGCAAGACGGAAGAAAGGGATGCGGATGAGTAGTAGAACTAGTGTTTCGAATTTCTTTTGGGCTGTGTAGATCAGGCCTTCACATTCTCATGTATTCCGCACGCGTTGTACGAATTCAGTCATATTCAATGAAGTCTGGAGCAGCCCAGGTTGGAAATCCTAGGTAGCGTGGAGGGAGATCGAATGACTTGTTCATTTCGCAGAGGCTTCTGTTGGTGAGGAATTGGGTGTGTGTGTTCACCTTGCCGGTCTGATACTATGAAGAGGAATTGAATAGCTCCTTACGATCGGAGTGATTTTCAAGTACGGCGTGATCCAGCTTCCAGTAATGTGCCTGCATGTTAAAATGACTGAATGTCTCACTCCACAGGCCGGACTTCGGGATGCCAACACATGAAGCACAAGAAAATTCACGGTCTGGTGTAGTGTGCCATCCATCTGGGTCTGGCACACTATTGTCGGCGATCACTAGCTCCAAGACAGGAATTTTTGGGTCGCTTCAAATATCTCTTGGAGATTGCTTGATATCTTTGTGGAGTCTGGACTCACGACGACTGTGCTGAAAAGAGTGCTCAGTATGATCATCATATTGCCTTCGCCAAATTCTGAGTACGAGTTGGAAGGATTGTCGTCGGAAGAGTTCATGTATCTGATCTAGGCCTTGCTGGATGAGAATGCGCTGCCCAGAGTAACAACTCCAAGTGAAGCTTGACTACCAACACGTGAGATAGCCCAGGCGACAGCGACCGCCACGCCTGTGACGCTTAGTATCCGAAGACTGATCTGAGATAAGAAGGCATTAGCCACAGTCGTGCTTCCTGCTAGGAGATCCAGGAGGCCCAGCTTTTCGTCGCGCTCCAAAAGGCGTAGCATGACAGCCTTGATCAAGCGACCCAGTGTGGCTGCATAGAGGATCGGGAAAACACTGTGACTCTGTAGCCAAAGAACCAGTCGATCGGAGTATCTGTTGGGTCGAGTGCCACTTTCAATGTTTGCAACATCGATCAGGGCTTGGGCAACGCTGGGACTCTGTGCTACGGGCGCCTGACGATATACTGCGAGGACGATGCCGAACACAAAGAACGCTGTCGCCATAAGTCCGAGCAACGTGTCTGCCCATATTGACCAGCCGATCAACATGCAGTCTCTACGAAGTGTCCCGGGCTGCTTGGCCCACCCTGCTGGTAGAGTTCTCAATTTCTCATCTCGTGAGTGACTTGCAGATGTGTTGTCTGCAGTCTCCGGAATTTGAGGCGTTAGCGGAGGGCTTCGATCAATGAGCTCAGTGTTGCTGTCATCTTCAAGACTTTCGGGCTATGCCTGGTCACCTGTCGACCTTGTTGTATTGCCGAGAGCGGGACTTGAAGTTGCGACTACGCGCGGAAGCTGCCCATGCGCTTGTGGAGTGGAATGTGTTGACTAGGGATGTTCATCGGAAGGCTCAATATTGCAAGGACGGTGGCTGTGCTTTAGATAAGCAATTGCAACATTGCAACAAAAAAGGGCGTGCAGAGACCACTCCAGCATGGAGCTTTAAGCATCGATGGGGAGCCATTGTGATCGTTCGCACTGGAAAGGCTGTGACATCTTTCAATAGGTGAACTGGCGGCAGACAGGTGGCGATCCACATGGCTGCTCAGCTTTGCCAACTTGCACAGCATGAGCTGAGGTCGATCACACGAGCGCCGTGTCACGGTGCAGGACAGATCTCGATCCACGCAAGCAGTGCCTCTCGTTTTCCGCGCGAGAGCTTTGAGAGCTGCTTCAGGAAATGTGCTTCTAATTGTGGTCACTGTCAGGTGTGATGTAGATTTTCCTGCTTCTAGTGCGTTAACTCCAATTCTCAAGATTGACTTCAAGTGCAAATGAGTAAAGCTTGTCCTTCTGATGCCTAAGTCTTGTGCCGCGAAGTGGTATCGTAAAATCAAGATGCATATGCTCGCTGAGACGCTTCAATGTCTTGCTGAAGTGGAGACCCAGGTTCGCCGTGTGCGCCGTCTAAACATCTGCATCCAGCAGAATGAAGGGCGGAGTACCACCGCCTATGAAGTTGCTGCAGGTAGTTCCCGGCTCGTCACCGCCGGAAACTCGGAGGCAACGGAGCTGGTGGAGGAGTTCCACCATGACCTCTACTCCTCCGGCGCTCTCTTCTTCGTTCCCGCGGAGGCTCTCGAAATTCCACACTGTCTCTTCTCTCCCTGATTTTCCTTGTCCCCGACTCTTTTGGAGTTCCAAACCTGGGGTCCACTATCCGCGAGTCTCTTTCGCTCGGAAGTTCGAACCCGATTAGGCCGAAATAGTAGTCGAGCACTTCAGGATATCGCATGCAAGATGTCCGCCAATCTTGGTCGACGCCCTGCTGTAAGGCCGTATTGGCTTGATGTATTTGCGAATGTATGAGCTGGACTTGTGCAGGCTGCAGAGGCGGCTGGCCATTGAATCGGCGATACAGTGTGTAGTATGGGAGAGACTCGAGGTAGTTACGGTGCGTTTCCATTCGCATTGCGCGTAGCTGATTGAATGTGGAGATGATCTGGTTGCGGGCATGGTTCAACACCCATTCGCTAAGAGTTTGTCAGCCAAAAACACGCTTCGAGATCTCGCAATGCGTCTTGGCTGTGCTCTACCGTATTGCGTTCAGACCTGCCCATCTCTCCATGGCTTGTGACAGTGCGAGCTCTAGTCTTTCGCCCTCGTGAGGACACTCGGGAAATGGCGGCGCACCGCATATGGCGCAGTTGGCCTCCACCGGCGCCGTCATGTTTGCGAGAAGCCCAACCATCTATAGTCTTCTTTCTCACGGCCGAATGGGTAGGGTTCTTGAGGCTCGTGATCTGCTACGGGCAGTGTCGTAGCATAGTGTGAGGACGCGTGGGATTGGGGCCAAGAATGAAGTATGGATACTTAGTCTTTCAGGAACAGGACTCGAGAGCTGGTGGACAGTAAGGAACACGATGTTAGAGGCCGTGACAGGATGGTGGCATAGCGGTCCAGTCCGCCACGGAACTACTGCAAATGCTAGAATGCTAGTACCTGCACAGCTTGTTCGCGTGTCTCCATATAGGCTCGTCTTCATGTTGCTCCGCTTGCCGTCAACGGACGCTCGTTGTTCTGCGGGCTTGCTTTCGGGCGGTGGACAGCTTGCATGAAGAGCGGTCTGCCGATTGGGCGCGGCATGCAGTATGCGCTGTCAGTAGAAAGGAAGCCCTGGTGACCGGCGGGTGTCAACCACGAACATGGTTGTGAGCGGCCAGTAGAGAATGGCATTGACTCGATACAGTGCCAGTCGGCAGGTGAAGTATGCTGGTTGGCGAGTTGGATAGGTGTATGGTATGAGACAAGGTCGTTGCTTGCCAGCCACGAGTGAAGGAGAATGAGGTCAGCTATACAGTTCTACCGAATCATCCCGAGCTCTATATATGCGTAGGACATATACAACGGCGGTGTCGGTCTATCTCTATTCTCTACATACCACGAGAGTGCTCAAGTATAATCGCTTGATCTGAATGAGATCAGCTGCACACATTGATATATGGATGACAGTCTATTGTTGGGATAGTTCTATCCGCGGGCATCTTGGGCAGTACTGCGTCACATATCAAGGAACGGTGCTTCGGGTGGAGTAGGAAACATCGTCACATGCATTGCCAGCAAGGTGAAGTCCCCTCATCCTGGCCTGGCCTCGCCTCGCCTCGGCGCACATCGTTGCAGGCACCCTATTTCGAGGACGCACCTCTTCACCGCTCTGTTCCAGCGGTTCAGCTTCTTACTGAGCAACAACTCACATCAAATTGCTGACCAGCGAGTCTGCCACATTCACTGACCTTCTGCTGCCTTCCACATGGAATCAGTATTGATACTAAGCCTTTTCTCCCTATTCGACGATCAGTCGCACCCACCCATACAGTGAACAAAGGTCGCTACTGCCTGCGAGCAGAGAACACCCACTACACATCTCTCCGGTTGAGAGGCGGAACGCCTGAAGCCTCCCCATCCTAGTCTGCGAATCTACTGAAACCGAAATCGAACATCGACCGCCGCCATGCGCGAAAAAGACCTGCGAAAGATCGCGCTCGAGAGCGGCAAGACTGTGTCGCGCAAGGCACGCTCCAAAGAGAGCACTCCGCCCATCAGCCGTGGCAGCTCTGCACAACCATCACCACGCGGCTCGCGCATAGCCAGTCGCCAAGGCTCCGACGACGAGAGCGAGCTGAGTGACACCACAGAATGGAGTACGAATAGTATTGATGCGCTTGTTGCTCCGTCAGAACTCGACAACGGGCCCGGCGACGCTTGGGCGGCAGAACTCGAAGACTGCATCAATACCCTGATCGATCGCAAGCGCAGCTCGACAGAAGGTCGTGAGCAGTACTTGAGCCGATTCAACTTGATCCTGACCCGTCACTATGCGGAAGAAGACCTTAAGCCGAAGATTGATGAGATCGTGCCAGTACTCCTGAAAAGCGTTAAGAGCGGTCAGAGTGAGCGCGAGGTCATTTTGGCACTGAAAGGGCTGGCTTTGATCATAATTACCGAACCTTCTGACACTGTGTATGACACAGCACAAGGCATTTTCAAGTCAACGATCAACGACTCGCAGCATGGCCCAGCGAAGGTCGCTGCTATCCATGCGCTGAGCATTGCAACTTTCTATGGCGGGGCGACAGTGGAGGAAACCGAAGAGGTCATGCAGTTCTTCTTGGAAATTGCATCTTCCGATGGAGCTGTCGTTGATGCAGAAGACGACGCAGAGGTCGTGGTCGCCTCTCTCGAGGAATGGGGTCTGCTAGCTACGCAGCTCGATGACATGGAAGATGCCACCGAGGAGGCTATGGACACCTTCGTTGATCAGCTTGAGAGCAGTGACGTCGGCGTTCAAATCGCAGCAGGAGACAATATTGCATTACTCTACGAAAAGAGCTTCACTGAGGCTGAATCAGATGATGAGCCAGCAGATTCAGATGACGACGATCGGGGAAGGGGACCACGCATGATCAAGCGATACACAGTCTATCGGCAGGAACACCTGCTCCAGCAACGACTCGAGATGCTCGCGAAAGGACACTCCAAGCGCGTCTCGAAGCAGGACCGGAAGAATCTGCATATAGAGTTCAAGGACATATTGAACACAGTGGAGAAGCCGACACGAGGTCCTCGATACAGCACAGCTTTGGACGAGGAAGGTCGCGAATATGGCTCCCGCATGAAAGTCACCATTCATGGGGGTGGAAAGATGGCAATTGACAAATGGTGGAAGCTCCATAGGCTGAATGGTCTGAAGCGTCTACTGCAGAGTGGCTTTATGGTGCATTACGAGCACAATCAGGTCGTCTTTGACAGTTTACCTGTCATTATTGAAGACAACTAAGTGCTATCCTGAGAGCATGACGAAGGAACGGAGTATGTCTTTATGAAGTGATGAGAAGAGCGGTGCATTGTTCGGCGTTGAGATCTGCTAGCGAATGCCCTCTCTCATTCTGCCATCTATTAATGAAAGCAGTTACAGGTGCACTGGCAACGGGCATTGAAAATAAACTCTTCGTGTGTCAATCTTTCCTGTGTCGTGGACAGCGATAACGGAAGCCTTCCCTGCTTGTACGTGCAGATGCTTTCGGTCTGATAGAAACCACGATGACCTCTAGTGGGTCAACCCAACAGCTTTGACTACGAGTCCTCGGAATGCTACCCCACCCACTGTGAGCAGGAGGACAAAAGAGCTTGGCCGATTTCAAGCGTTCTTCTCTTCATAGCGACCTTTTACCGAACAGAAAAATCATCCAAACAAGGAAGTGTTGTGGACCACTGTCGCGTTCCAAGATTAGCAGCTTACTAGAATTTCGAATCTAAGACGAATAGGAAATAATTAGAAGTATTAGCTATTAAATTGTTACGCCTTAAGAAATTCCGGAATTTTCGAAGTTCTAAACTCTAAATTCTAACTTTTTAGATTTCTAAAGATTATATTTTTAATTTTCTAGAGCTAAACTAATATTTAATTAATATGTTATTACTAATTCTTAGTACTAGCTTTCTAATTAATATCTTTTTTAGAAAGCAAGCTTTTAATAATACTAGTATTAATTATTTTATACTTAATATTTTACTAATATTTATTAATATTAGATAAATACTTTTCTAGGATTTAGTAAGTTTTAGTTAATATTTAACTACTTTTAACTAATATTTAGATAGATAAATTTTAAAACTAATATTTTATTTTTATCTAATAATTTAAATTAAGATACTATAATACTTTTTATAGATTTTGATACTAATACTTAGTAGCTATTTTATTAATTATTATAAGCTATATTAACTTAGGGCTAGCTTGCTACTTATCTAGATACCTAACGATTTTATTAGTAGTCCTTTAATATTTGACTAGAAAGCGAATCTATCTTCGAGGTATATAGCGAAAGCCCGGCTTCGAAGCTAGAAACGCGAGGTAAGTCAAATCCTCTATTAACTTTAACGGGATATTAGCTCTACAACTTTTCTTAGCTAATTATTTTAGTCTTAGCGGACAACTTGAAAAAATCGTCGCGCGGTATCTAGATTAGTAGCAAGCTACTAACAAGCCTATCTCGGGAGACTAGACTAGAAATTAGTAATCGTATTAAATATATAGGAAGTTACGTATATAGCTAGTATATAGCTTAATACGAATTACTAATTTCTAGTCTAGGCCGGTTCTATCGACTTAGATTATATAAACTAAACTCTTAATGTTTTAACTAAATGCAAGGCTATAGCCTTTACTTAGGCATTAGATAGAAATAAAAATTGCTTAATAGATATATTAAGTAATTATCTAGTAACAAGACGTAGCCGATTTTGAAAAAAGGGCCTAATTATTACGCATTCTTATCGCGAAAATTTCTATTCGAATTCATGATTATGCAGGCTCTGCAAAATCTGACAGAACCGGATTAGACTAGAAACAAAGACTGCGGTGTGGCTGTGCAGTCACGTGTTTCTGGTCTGAGTAGGAGATAGCCAACAAGCTGCCAATAACTCGACCGACCGCCAACCACATCAACACAACCGGTACGACGGAGACCATGTCCTACACGGCGAGTGAACTCTGCCGTTCCAAGGAAGATGATCAAGATACCTATAACACGCATTAAAATCTCATCCAAAACAAATGCATTACGGGTGTTCACTGATCCTCGCTCTTCTACTTCGAGCAGACATTTGATCTGAGATCATACCGTTGGAACCTGAACAGGGTAACTCCTGCGATAGGGACAATGCAGTCCTCCTCCAATCTCTCCTTTCTTGCGGCGAGCTTTGGGGTGTATTGACTTTGGCAGCATTGAAAACGTGAAGTTCCATTAAGATGTCTACTAGTAAGATTACGTTCTTGACGAACTGCGCCATACCATACCCCGCTGTACCTCGCTCAGGCGAAGGGATACTTCAAGGAAGAAGGAATTCAGGTGGCTCTTCTGAAGCCAAATGACTCCAGTGTAGGCCTATCTTCACAAAAGCCCAGAGTTTGAAATGCTGAAGCGTACCACAGGATGTCACCGAGATCATCGGCAGCGGAAAGGTGGACATGGGCTACAAAGCCATGATCCATCCTCTGGCAGCCAAAGCCCGTACATTCCCAATTTTGTCAGTGGGATCTCTCCTCGACGAACCCTTCACCGGCGTAGTCTACCTCAAAGACCCCGGCATCACCACCGACTTCCGCACTCTCAAAGGCAAAAAATCGGCTACGTAGGAGAGTTCGGAAAAATCCAAATCGACGAACTGACCTCCCACTACGGCATGTCCCCCTCGGACTACACCGCCGTCCGCTGCGGCATGAACGTCTCCAAAGCCACAATCGAAGGCGAAATCGACGCCGGAATCGGCCTGGAAAACGTGCAAATGGTCGAACTCACCCAATAGCTCTCCTCTCAAACCGGCGTCCAAATGCCACCACCTCGCAGAACTACGTTGCTGCTGGTTCCTCTTACATCGGAAACGAAACCTTCCATCCTCAAAAAACAAAAACACACAGAAAAAGTTCGTCAAAGCAATTCCCTGCGCGCGCCATATCAAACGCGCTACGGATTTCGTCCTTACAAACCCAGAAACGAATACGTAAAATTTCAAGCCCATCATGGAAACAGAGGCGAACCGGAAAATTTTCGAAAAGATCTTTCCCTTATTTCTCGCAAGATTTGAGGAATGTGGAGAGGGATTCGCAGAAGGTGACAAAAGTATGGGAAACGTTTAGGGGGGCTTGTTGATCAAGAAGATTTTGTGCCGAATTATACGAATGAGTTTTTGGAGTGGACTGGGGAAGGGGATCAGAAGAGGATGGTGAAGTTGCAGA
>LFZO01000458.1:0-33760 GCA_001578225.1 Pseudocercospora musae
GGCTACCTAGTTACTAATAATAATAATTAATACGTTCTTAGGAATACGCTAGACCTACCTAGCTACGTTACTAGTAGAAACATGAAAATTCTACTATATAGTAATAAAGAGTTTTCGCGTAGTAACTAGCTATACGAAGTAGCGACGTACGCGAAGCGTATTCGAAGCGCTAGAGGCGCGAGAGAATACGTAGATAGGATAGCTTAACGAGGAGTTAGGTTTATCTATAGCTAGGGATAGCTATACTAGGAGAAAGGGGATAATTGTAAGGACCTCGATAAGGTAAGGTCTCTTACTAAGTCCTAAGTATACTAAGCGGCGCGCGCTAGGGGCGTACGCTAGACGTACGTAACTCGCATAGCCTTTTTAACTTAGCGCGCTACGTAATCCTTTTAGGAGGCATTTGTTAGTTCTACTACCTACTATATTATCGGTTAGGCGGGTATTCTATACGTTACTATATACCTAGCCCCTAACATTTGTCTAGCTAGAAGGGCTTAATGTAAAGAAGGCTAAATACTTCTTAGGATCTATATTATCTACCTAAGTGTCCTAGAGGTTACTAGATAAAGCCTTATATATTAGGGCTAGAGGTAGCTAAGTATTGTCTATAGAGATAGCTATAATATAGGTTATCTACTCCCTATTACTATCCTAAAGGTATCCTTTAAGCTTTCTACTTTTTAAAGCCCCCTTTGTAAAGTATTTATAGCCTTTATTAATAACTCTAATTATAAAGCCTTTCTTATCTATATTGCTAATATTATATAGCTTAATATTTAACTACTAGATCTTCTACTATAGTATAGCGAAGTATTTTTGAATAGATACGTAGTTATTAGCCCCCTTTCTTATAGTATTAAAGGCTCTAATAAAGCTAGAGTCTAGCTTATTCTTCTACCTATTTTTGAACCATATAGGCTAGTTCTTTCTAGGCATTGTACTACTAATCTCGTAGGCAAAGTTACGTAGTATTACTACTATAGGGGGTAGGCATTAGGTAGTTAGATTGTTAATATAGTTAACAAGAGTCCTTTCTTATTAGGAGGTTAATAACTACTATTCTATATACTATTCTATCTTGGTTCCTTGCTTGCTATTAAATAGCCTACTAAGCTTTAATCTCTTAAGGGAAAATTGCCTAGTAGTAGTAGAAATATTCGGCTTCTCTTACTCTTTTAAATAAGCTACTACTAACGTATATCGGCTTAGTATATCTATAGTTATAGTTAATTAAAGTAAGTAAGTAGAATAGCTAAGAATTCAAAATAGGATATACGTTACGTAGGGCTATACGCTAGGTAGGGAAATCTTCCTATCTTAGGAGACTAGACTAGAAATTAGTAATCGTATTAAGTATATATATATCGTATATATCGTATATATCGTATATAGCTAGTATATAGCTAGTATATAGCTTAATACGAATTACTAATTTCTAGTCTAGGCCGGTTCTATCGACTTAGATTATACAAACTAAACTCTTACTATTTTAACTAAATATAAGGCTATAGCCTTTACTTAGGTATTAGATAGAAATAAAAATTGCTTAATAGATATATTAAGTAATTATCTAGTAACAAGACGTAGCCGATTTTGAAAAAAGGGCCTAGTTATTGCGTATTCTTGTCGCAAAAATTTCTATTCGAATTCATGATTATGTAGGCTCTACAAAATCTAACAGAACCGGATCAGACCAGAAACAAAGACTGCGGTATGGCTGTGCAGTCACGTGTTTCTGGTCTGAGTAGGAGATAGGAAATCTTCTAAGTTTTGGTCGCAATGTGCGGACTCACGACCCTTCTTCGCGGACATTTCAGGGCATTTGCCATGCTGAGAAGTCTTTCAGCCACGCCTTGAAGGCGAACCGAGCCCATGCCAACCACGTGGAAAAAGCTGGCGATCACGGATGAGCCTGGTTCGTCTTCTGCTGCTGAGATGGTCGTCTGGCGTGAGTACGGCAATTGTTCGCGAAGACAACCCGATCGATCATTATGAATATGGCGAAAGTTTCCGAAGCTCTTTCCATCCACCATCGTCATCATCATCGAGACTGAGGACGCAGGCACTGGGTGTGAGCTCGAATCGCAGGAAAACAGCGCGGCTACTGCACCTCGGCTACTGCACTACACCTCCAAGCAGCATCTAACACCAAGTCAGCAAGACACACAGGGCAAGCCGAGTTGACAGCTCTGTAACAGCTATGTGCACTGAAGCAATCAACTTACTCAGCAAATTTCTCTTGGAAATATCGCGACTAGGCAGCGTTCTTACGCAAACAAGTGCCTTGGGCCAAAGTCTTCTCTAGCAAAATGGCAGGAGACACAGCAGAAGAGACCTTGGACCGCTTGTGGATCGTCAAAACATATGAAGAAGCATCCAATGCATATTCAATCTTCACATCCAGGCCTTTCACTCTGTACAACTTTGTCGACGGCACCTTCCAAACATCTTTGAGGGCGCCTATTGACTCTTTCAATCCTCAGATGGGGAGACTATTCGCGAGGGTCCCAAATAGTAGCACTTCAGAAGTCAATGAAGCTGTGAAAGCCGCTCACAAAGCCTTCAAGTCCTGGTCGAAGACGTCCAAGACCCACCGGTCGTCGATCTTGAAGAGGATCGCAGACTTAATTGCAGAGAAGCGAGACACGCTTGCAGCATGGGAGAGCCTGGATCAAGGCAAGACATTTGCTCGAGCGCAAATCGAAATCGATCGAGCGGAATCCAATTTTCGGTATTTTGCCAGCTATGTTCTGCATGATGAGAATGCGGCACGATTCACAGACCCCGGAAACGTCCTCACATACGAACATCGGAGTCCACTGGGGGTGTTCGCTTTGATATCACCCTGGAATATGCCTCTGTATCTCTTGACTTGGAAGATCGCACCTTGTCTGGCGTTCGGGTGCACTGCTGTGGCAAAGCCAAGCGAGCTGACTTCTGTGACTGCATTTTGTAAGTTTGTGGCTGGGGCCATAAAGTGTCCGAAGCTAATTGTCTCAGTACTCGCAGACATATGTCGCCAAGCTGGACTCCCTGCAGGAGTCCTCAACATCATCTTTGGCGCAGGATTGCCAACAGGGTCTGCAATGGTGAAGCATGACCTTGTCAAAGGTATCAGTTTCACTGGTGGAACCGCAACTGGGCGTCAAATCCGTCGAGACATTGTTCATGACATTCACAAACACTTGTCACTGGAGCTCGGCGGCAAAAATCCGACACTGGTCTTTGCAGACGCAGATATGGAAGCGGCGATCAAGACTGCAGCGGCTGCGGCATTTGAGAACCAGGGCGAAATCTGTCTATGCGGTTCTCGTATCTATGTCGAAAAGTCTGCTTATGAAGCTTTCGTGTGCCTCTATGTTGCGTACGTGGCAGAACACTATCAGCTTGGCGGCAAAGTTGGCGCTGTGGTCTCCCTGCAGCATTATGGGAAAGTAAGAGGATATCTCGAACTTGCGTCGAAGGAAGGCGCGAAGTTTGAAATTGGCGAGATTCCAGCAGAAACGCCTGAGAGTGGCTACTGGATCAAGCCTACCATTCTCACGGGACTGTCCACCACAAGTGCGGTCATGAGGGATGAGATCTTTGGCCCGGTAGTGACAATATCTCCATTTGAGGACGAAGTGGAAGCAGTCACGCTCGCAAATGACAATGCAAACGGACTCGCAGCAGTTGTGCTTACTCGCGATGGTGCGAGGATGCGAAGAGTCGGCGAGCAAATTGAGGCAGGTCTAGTCTGGGTCAATTGCTGGCTGGTCCGTCATCTCGCAACGCCATTCGGCGGTATGAAGAGCTCTGGTATCGGTCGAGAAGGCGGTGCTTACAGCAGAGATGTCTTCACGAACGTAAGGACTCTGCACATACCGATGGCATAGACTTCGACTTGGTGCACGGTCCGAGCTTCCGTGATGACTTCCGATGATCCGACGGTGACTGTGACTTCTTCATTGCCCTTGCTTCCGTCAACACATGCGGAGGGTATCTTGTCGCGAGAAGTTAGCACCACATCAACAACCACACAGCAGACATGGCAAGCCAGAACAGCGCCCCGGTCTTCCTTCCAAGCGGAAGCGCGCAAGGACTGGCCAACTACCCTCACGCACGAATTGTCCCTGCTCGAACACAGACCATTTATGTTTCTGGAACCTCTTCGAGGCGGGGCGATGGGACCTGGGAAGGCGTCAAGGAGAACGCAGATGGCACCTTTCAGCTAGACGTCAACGAGCAGACTGCTGCCGTGCTTCGCAACATTGACACCATTATAAATGCAGCGACTAATGGTTACGGAAGCATTGCAGATGTTGTTGATGCAACCGTCTTTCTCGTCAACATGAAAGACGACTATTCCGGCATGAATGCTGAGTGGAACAAGGTCTGGCCTGATCGCGCGAATGCTCCAGCAAGAACGACGGTGGAGGTACGAGCATTGCCGAATCCGAGACTACTGGTTGAGATCAAGTGCACTGCCGTCGTCAAGGTATGAATGTTTGTGAAAGCCCCCGGCAAGGGTCGGAAAAGATGGCCGACTATGCGAGAGGAACCTCGTCAGCGAGAAAAGTGCAATCCGTGCCCGGCTTTGAGAAGTCCACATCGGCTCATGTTTGACTCGCAATGAAGTGGCCAGGATGCTAAAGGCTTGAAGTTGAGCAGAACGATGCCAAGTCTCCCCAACGACGCACTGCCGTGTCAAATACCATTTCACAAACCTGACCGGCGCTTGCAAAGGCGTTTGTGGATATCTGAGGTTGCGCTTGGGGCAAATCTGAAGGAAAGATGGAGACTGTAGGGTGTTTGCAGCAGTTTGGGTGCCAAAGTCGGCTTGGAGAGGCGCTTCAACACTACTACGCGAGTTTGCGATTATCAGTGTCTCCGTCAAGTAATTTCGAAGCTCTAGCGGGCTGGTCTGCCCATCTGATCATAGGGCTTGGCCTTTGGGAATATAGATATTACCAGCTCGACAATCAGTGGAATAGAGTTTGATGTTGACTGTGTCTTCCGTCTCTCACTGTTGCATAACATTTCAAACATGGATCGTCCCGGTTCGGAAGCGATGCAGGCGCGCGTCCAAGCCGCCGAAGAATCGTAACGCTATCGTATTTTGAGATGTGGACTTGCTCGTGAAGCCGAACCAGATTTGGCAGTGATTCGCAGCAGCAGAGCGATGTGTCGTGCTTTAAGCAATCGTGACTACTAGATACTGCAAGTGGAACGGGCCGGCCGCTTGTCCTTATATGTATCTGTATCCAAGACAGTAGCCTTGCCACCAGCTAGTCGGCGATGCCGTCTGGGCTGTTCGGGTCACGTGCCTCACAGGGAGGGCATACCAAAAAGCGCGGATCTCAAGTATCGACGAAGTCGGATAGAAATGAGTACATCAGGAATGCGGTTGACAAAGAAGACTGAAGGGGTCTGGTCAACATCGTTCGTCCTGGTGAGGCTGTCAAATCAAGCAGTCACGCCGCGAGGCTACGTGCGGTAGCGCCAAAGTCTTCTTTCGCATTCCGCAACGGAGGAGAGATGTACGATGAGCCGTCGCACTTCGTCAGAACAGCTGCGCCTGGAAGTCGCAGCTCTGAGGATCAAATTTGCTACAGCAAGTTGGCGAGTGCGCACCCATGACTTCTTGTCCATTAGACCGAACAGACACAGCCTATGAAGACCGTGTCTACGGACATCTACGCGTCTCATCTTGTGGTATTCCTCCTTCCATACAACTGCCGCTACCATCGTATCGTGTCGTTCAAGCTCTTTTGCGATGCGTGTCGAGCTACAGAAGCTATCGTGTCTTCGCGTGATCGGAATGCAACGACGCGCTCCAGACTGTCAGCAACATTGTCCCAAGGTCATCCCGTGCGACTACAACTGATCGTGGCCATGATCCGGCATCGTGAACGTGTTCGAGGGTGCGATAGCGGGGGGCGTTATGTTTCGTAGCAGCGGCGTTACGCGGGCAATAGAAGGTATTCTTCTCCATGCAGTGGTCAGTGACCAGCAAACTGATGAAAAATAGTGCTCGATGAGCATGGTAGCCAGCAAAAATTGCGCCGATGCCGCCCCCGAAGGAGAGACATAGATGATAAATCTGGTCAGATATTAGTCGGTATCAAGAACGCAGGGAAGATGTGAGCTTACACCGCGCTGTGCAATGCAGATTCTTCATCTAGATGAAGCCCATTCATGAGCGGGCACATCTCAACAAGGCTGTAGAATATTAGCAGGATGATAATGTGTAGGGGTAAAATTGGTGCAACTCACTAAGTATGAAGGAAAAAGAGAAAGCTAGGCGGACGGAAGATGGAACTGTTTTATTGCTTGGTGAGAAGCACAGACCAGTGCACATCTGAGGCCGCCGTGATCGCAACTGAGCAATCAAGCGAAATGAAGCCGGTGGAGCCGAAGTGAAGGCTGAAGCACCGGGTGACAGGGGCTCCCCGCGTGCGAAGTCAGCACCTGGCGGTCCTTCTGCTGCACAATTAGTTGGCATTTCAAGGTGTTTCGTCACCATCTGATGCAGCTCGACGGGTTGTCGAGCGGTCTTGACTTAGACGGACCAGCTTGCAGTGATAATCTGAAGGTCCGGAAGACATATGAGCTCTCCTCTGAAGCACAGACCCACGTGAAGCTTGGCATGACCGAATGCGGCAGCGAGAGGCCACTGCTGCGAACACAAGTGAAGCCGGAAAGGTGCGCACGTGTGAAGCAGCATTCGCAGCATCTGCTGGATGCGACAAGCGCAGGTAAGTAGTAGAGGACAACACCTGCATGCTCTGATAACCCCCAGCTTTGGTTAAGCGTGCCGAGGTCCGGCTTCCGCTTGGCTTGCACATGACCCAGAGCCCACCGTTCACATGCAAATCCGACTGTCTTCCCTGGTCGTCAGTGCCAGCAGGTCTGGACAGCGCGACATTTCCCTCTCACTTCCGACGACCTGATCATGCGATATCAAACAGAAATAATACCCTTGTGAAAACATACGCGAACAATGGCGAACCAATCAACCCTGCGTCAGCGACCCGCCGACCGTTTCTCACAATGGTTCGACTACTTCTACGAGCGCCTGTCGAACAAGCTCCAGAACCGAAGCCCACTCGACAAGCGGACGACCCAGCTCATTGCGACTCTCGCTTTGTCTTTAACCATCATAACCGGTAGCTATGGCGGGTATCGATTGTATAGGCGGAAGCAGAAAGAGCAAGATGAAGGCAGGAAACTGCTCAGAAGAAATAGTGGATTGAAGGTCAAAGATGGTACAAGAACATTATTCGTGCCCTATAAAGACCGGGCGAGTAAAGTGGTCATACATCCTACGCGACCTACCACCTTTGACGCGCATCGGAGATTCTTTCTGAACCCTATCAGGCAGAGAGTGTCTGGTAGAGCGATTGAGCTTGGCGCACCGCCGAGTGATGTCAAGCCTGGGCTGAACGTCGCGTTCGTGCACCAGTTCCTAGCTATCATGCAGATCGCAGTGCCGCGCTTGGGATCGAAAGAGTCGGGATTGCTTACTATGCATGCCTTCTTCTTGATGCTACGAACTTACCTGTCGCTAGTGGTAGCTAGAATGGACGGAGAGATAGTGCGAGATCTCATCGCCGGAGAAGGGAAAGCATTCCTCTTCGGCCTCACAAAATGGCTGTCCCTAGGTGTAGTCGCGAGCTACACAAACTCCGTGATCAAGTTCCTGCAGGCCAAGATCAGTATTGCATTCCGGACACGCTTGACGAGATATGTACACGACTTGTATCTGAGCGCGAACATGACTTATTACAAAATGCATAACACAGATGGCAGCATCGACCACGGAGCCGACCAATTTATTTGCCAGGACCTTACACTCTTCTGCGATAGCGCTGCCAACCTGTACTCCAGTCTCGGCAAGCCTTTCATCGACTTGATTACTTTCAATTACCAGCTTTACAAGTCACTCGGTCCTTTGGCATTGAGCGGTCTTCTTAGCAACTACTTCGCTACTGCCATTCTGCTCAAGAGGCTGAGTCCACCGTTCGGCAAGCTAAAAGCTGCTGAAGGACGCAAGGAGGGCGAATTCCGAGGCCTACACTCTCGACTGATTGCAAATGCCGAAGAGATAGCGTTCTATGCCGGTGGGCCTACAGAACACGAACTACTTGACAAAGGCTTCCGCGAGCTCAGGAAGTGGATGGAGGGTATATATCGTGTCAAGGTGGGATACAACATGCTTGAGGACTTCGTCTTGAAGTATACATGGTCTGCACTTGGATTCGTCATCACCAGCTTGCCTGTCTTCCTCCCAGGCCTCAACATTGCACCGGAACCAAGGTCGAAATCATCGAGCAACTCAAGCATTGATGCGGCTGAGAGCGATGAAGGCAGCGATCGTTCTGGCGCTCGAACGAAGCAATTTATCACCAACAAGCGCCTCATGCTGAACCTAGCAGATGCAGGAAGTCGCATGATGTACTCCATCAAGGATCTCTCAGAGCTCGCTGGCCAGACGAGCAGAGTTTTCATGCTCATCAGTACTCTGCATCGCGTTCACGCAAATGCATACCACTTGCCACGCGGTCATCAGCCCGAGCCATATAACTTGACTGATGTGCATGGCACGCTACACAAAGGTTATGATGGGGTGCGTCTGGAGGACGTGCCTGTTGTCGCACCTTCGCCATTTCCAATGGGTGGGGAGGAGCTTCTAGAGAATTTGTCATTCATAGTAGGACCAGGCGATCATCTGCTTATCACTGGACCCAACGGTGCAGGCAAATCCGCCGTTGCCAGGATCGTGGCTGGCCTTTGGCCTACATATCGGGGCTTGACCTCTCGGCCTCGCGAGACTGGTCAAGATGGCATTATGTTTCTACCACAGAAAGTGTATCTTACGGTTGGCACTTTGCGGGACCAAGTCATTTACCCTCACACAGAAATGGATATGAGAGAGGCCGGGCGAAGAGAAAGCGAGTTGCAAGCGATTTTGGAGGAGAGCAAGCTTGGCTATATTCCAGACCGTGAAGGCGGCTGGGACACGCGCAAGACATGGCAGGATGTCTTGAGTGGTGGAGAGAAGCAGCGCATGGGGATCGCAAGATTGCTTTACCACGAGCCGCGATATGCATTTATCGATGAGGGCACCTCGGCTGTGAGCTCAGATGTTGAAGGCATACTTTATGAGACCTGCAAGAGGAAGGGCATCAGTGAGTCAGCTCGAGCGCACCGTCCGTCGTACGCTAATGAGTTCAATAGCACTAATCACCATTTCTACTCGTGCATCCCTAAAGCGATACCACTCATACACTCTGACACTCGGCTTGGGCGAAGATGCCAACGAGTACGAATTCAACAGGATTGGAACAGCCAGCGAAAAAGACAGCGTGGAGAAAGAGATTCAGGAGCTGCGCGAGAAACTCAGCCAAGTTGAGGGATGGAAGCAGCGAAGAAGAGAAATAGATGAAGAGCTGAATAAGGTCTGGGTTGCTGGCCAGGAGTTAGAGGCACCTGAATACCATAACGGGCAGAACGGCAGCTCGGAGGCAGAGACCGTCAGTCTGTAAGCATTTCTGCGGTCTCATACGTCACGGGACATAACTGCTTGTGGCATTCATGTCTGTACGAGAACAGCTGGCTTCATTTGATGCCGGCAATGACAATGATAAGGACATGCAGGCGCAGGTGCAGGCAATCGTCACTTTGTGGCGCGATCATTGGACGTCTTGCAGTTCAATTGCATGAGCCATAGTAACACGGTGATCAATGCGCCAGCTGAACAGCAGGTCTCCAATTGAGCAAGTGAGGGATGGACTGATGCAAGCTCAAGTGAACTGAGCTGAAGGTAGGCCCTATGAGGTGGCTCAACTCTCTCGAAATCGACCTAGACCTCATCTTCAACACCGACGTCGGCGGACACCCACACACTCCGTCGACATCATGGCGACCACGACGAAACCGCACATGGGCAGTATCAATGACGCCTTACCGGCCGAGCTCATTGACATGATTTGCGGAGATCTTGGAGTCGATGATATCCTCTCACTTCGCTCTATTTGCCGCGATGTCCGCAACAAGACCAACGAGGTCTTTGTGACGCGGTTCTTCGCCCGTCGGCGACAACTCACCACGAAGTTCTCCCTTGGGTGTTTCCGCAGCATCTGTGCCGACGACAACTTGTCTAGCAAGCTGCAGAGCGGTGAATTCGTCATCTCCTCGCTGTATCGATACTAGCGCCTCGGCTGCCTCCTTTCATCAATTCAGCCGGGAGAAGGCGATGACGGGTCCTCCAGCGGCGATGGGAGGAAGACGACGTGGATACGGACGCGAAGAGCAACGAAGGGAATGAAGGAGCGTCCATACACTTTGCTTCGCAGGTAGAGCAACAAGACTTCTTCTCACGCCCTGGCGATACAAGTGCAAGAAGATTCGTAATCTGCAACAAGTGCGACAAACAACGAGAAGCCCTAGGAGATCTGCTGGAATTAGACCATATTTTTTTTGGCTCTCCAAGAGCTTAAATGACGGCCTATCACGCCTTCGCTGGCTCTCAGCATCTCCTCTAGTATTGGATATCCTGTACCGGCCTGTGGGTTACAAGAACTGTACAGAAGCCTGGGACTAGGTGCGCCTGATATGAAAGAATACGGGCGGGATCCATCCAAGAGTTTCCCAGCAAGAATGCAGCATGTTACGAATTTGCTCGTCACAAGTATTGCCAGAGCAGACTTTCCAGCGCGGGGCCTCGCAGCCTCTGCATATTCCCTGCCAGCATCATTCAAGGATTTGCACATCGGTCAATTGACAGGCAGACTGCATTCGATCCTGCCCTCGTTGCATCGACTATCGCTCGATCTGAGCCACGAGATTTTGGATATTCTCCACGTTTCTCGCTGCAGCGACATCCCTCGATCACCTTGCGCTCTGTTTCGACATCGACTTCATATTGTGGTAATATGCCTGAGGACTTCAGCAGTGCGTTCATCTCAGCTCTCTCAGTTTCAGCTGGGCTTGCTTCGAGCGTGACGACCTCGAACGTCTCCGCTACAGCCAGCAGCGCAGGCTTCGTCGCCTCGAGTTCGTAACTCTGAGCTTGAAAGGCGATGAAGATTGGGAACCAACGCTTCTTAAGATGGCAGAAGACTTCGATCTCGACTACACGAATTTATGCATTGGTCGCGGCTAGCACGATGCTGGGCCCACGATCTGTGAGAGCTAAGAGGAGGTCAAGAACGGCATCGAAAAGATGTTCCAACTCTACGGAGAGCCCGGCTCCGATGACGACTGATGAGAGGGAGAGCCGGGCATTCTTCTCAACAGAAAATCAGACGCTCCCCGTACCGTTCATTCCGCTACAAGACGTGAAGATTCCGGCTCCATTTTACGGGCGAAGTTGGGCGCAATGCAAATGCAATCCTGCTCTCCGTGCAGCGAGTGGAGACACGCGAAATAAGAGAAAGCAAATCAGAAACGAGTACGCAAGTAATGGACTTTCTCACGTGAATAGTATTCATCGTGCTGACATAAGGGCCGTGACGCTCAATAAGTCCCGTCCTTTTGTACGTCCCCATCAGTAATGAGCTTTCATCTGCCCTGAGCCATCGAAGGAGGTTTTCAGATGTTGTTGAAGGACCGAGCTAGAGCCTAAATATCGTAGACCTGGTTTGGTGTTGCAGTCGTGTCTATGCCTTCGTGTCGAGGTCACGTGGCAAGGCTGAGGACGAAGTATGCGAAATGAATTCAACGGTCAAGGCTAAATATGACAACTTGTCACCTGTCCGGCTGTCTCGAAGCGTTGAACTACTCGCACAAGCTGAGTACAATCTTGTCTACCCCTGCGTTAATCGCCTCTTGAGTACTATATCGATGAACCCCCCATCAAGAAAGCGTCGTCGACACAAAGAATGAGCAGCCATGACATGGCAAGAGACCAGAAATCGCCTTTGCGACGACCCGATTGTCGACGGAATCCTGTCACGATGAAAGTCTTGAAATGACCCCCCCTCCCTTTCTAGTACTACGAATGACTCACATATCGCTTAGACTTACATCCCACCGACC
Source organism: Pseudocercospora musae (assembly GCA_001578225.1). Lineage (NCBI taxonomy): Eukaryota > Fungi > Ascomycota > Dothideomycetes > Mycosphaerellales > Mycosphaerellaceae > Pseudocercospora > Pseudocercospora musae. The sequence continues at coordinate 12,025 of LFZO01000458.1, forward strand.
CTCCTTTCTCCCTTCCGAGATTCGAAATATGATCTACGTGCTCCGAATGTCTCGCGCTGAGATCACAATCCGAAGTGGCGGAATTTCAAGTGGTGGGAGGTATCGCAAAGCGACAGTGACGAAGGATTTCGGGAATAGGATAAATTTGTTATGCCATGCTCAACCAGGGAAGCGGAAAATGGGAGGAGTGTAAAATGGTGGCTGTAAAGATGAGAGAAGTCTCCGGGAGGGTCGATTGCATGTGGTTGAAGGACTGAGTGACAGGAGGATCGGGTGATGCTCCAGAGGTTGGAAATGAGAGGCGCTCGGAAGCTTTGATGCCATTTGATTGTTGTATTGATTTCAAAAGGTGAACTCTTGAAGATAAAGGATCAATAATGCTGGATTCTTAAGTTCGTCACTTCTTAGACGCTGTATCGTATCGGACTGTCATGATCGTCAAAAGTGCACGCTCGCGCTCGTGATTCGTTATCCAAGTTCGGCCTGCTGGGCTTGAGTCGATACAAAACCCAATTCATGCTCCCATTCGGATTCCGCTTCGTCTTAGATTCAAGCTGCACACAACTTAATGCACCTGTTCCCGCGATGAAGTCGGATACTGGCTTTGCTTACCTTTGCTAACATAGGTCCTGCTTCTGTCTCCTCGTCGTCGAATCATCAGCTGAGTCACCATCGTGACCACGAACATGAAGATTGCGATAATTGCGACAGCAAAGCTAGCCACGAAAAGTCTACAGCCGGAGGTTCCACTTCCACCATACACAACTCTTGGCCATGTATTGTTCCCGCCATCGCAGCCATGGCGCCCGCTGCGATTCAAGGCTGCGATGGCTATCAGCACGCAGAGGAAGATAAAGTCGAAGATGAGGCTGGCCACTGCAAAGAAGGAGATTCCGGCCGTGCAACAGGTAATGATCACGCAGGTCAGAGTGTAGAGCATGGTAATCGCAGCGAGAGCGAGGGTGGCGACGTTCCTGGTGCCGAATTGGGTGGCTGTAAACTACAAGAATGTTAGCCAAAGCAGTTGTGGCAGCGGAAACTGCCAGCATACCCAAGCAAAAGCTCCAGTGATTATAGTGGCACAGCAGAAGGCGACGAAGTAGGCTGTTATCATTACAAGGCGCAGTACGCCGCCTTTGATCGCCATGTTGAATGAGGCTTCACTTGCTGCAAGTGGAAGGAAGGGTCGAAAGCTGTTAGCTGAAGGAGTTCGAGATGGAGGATGAAGTCAGGCCGAATGTGCGCTGGTCCCAGAAGCACACTTACAAGCCTCACCTGCTACCTTTATGTTTACACTCACCCCAGAGACGTTTTGCGGATGAGAGCATGCTGTCAACACTTCTCAGCGTAGTGACGAATGCCGTGAGATCGAGGGCCCGCTAACTCGCGAAGAGGCACAGGACTTCGAACACCAAGCAACGCTCCAAGCTATGCTCCGCGGCGACTCACATGCGAGAACTTGAACTGCTCACACATGTAGTACGGTAGGTATTGGGTGTATGTATCGAAGTCTGATCCTGAGACAATTTAGGACGCGCGGCCACATGTACTGCAATTGCTCTGTGGCTCGATATACGCGAAGCTGTTCGAAGAGTGGCTCGAGGGCTGCTCGCCCAGAAGTTGGCTGACGTCGTGATGCTTGGCGGCAGTTCGGCATGATGACTGACGTCTGATCGCTCGAAGAATGTGCAGACTTCGTGTGGCCGACACTGGACACTTTGTCGAGTCGTGTACGCATGTGTGGTCCATGGGAGGCATGGGAGGCATGGGAGGCATGGGAGGGAGCTCATCCATTCCATCTCCACGATGATCGGAACGCCAAGACAAGAATCGGTGAAAAGGTCGGGCCGAGTTCGTTTAAGTGAAGATGAGCTTTTGTCAAGACAGAAGGACACACGCCTATGCACGGCAACATCGACAATCTCTCGCCATCTTACAGTGTCCGCACTATCAAGACCAAGGTCATATTTCTTGGCATGATGACCTGTCAATGCACCGTTCTGGTCGACTTGCCCGGCGAGTGGGTCTCTTGCACTCTACAATGACCCAGGAACCATGCCCTTAAGCGAATAATTGTCTTTGAATCACTACTCAAGTGCTGCAAACTTCTTTGTGCTTCATGCTGGGAAAAAAAGTGGCCTTCCATTTCCGGGCATCCTTTGTCCAGAATTTTCCAGCAGTCTTCACTTCTTCCATTGTCATGCGAAAAACCTCTCGACAACGCGCGGAGGACAGACTAACTCGAACACCCGATCACGGTATAATAGAAGCATGGCTCCTACGACCTGGAATACGTTCCGAAATCATCACTGGAATCTCGCAGCGAATTGGCCCGGAGGGGCGACATCAAAAAGAAAGACAAGGGAGATCAGCGCCGTGTGGAAATCCCTTTTAACTCCTCAAGCGAAACGACGAGAAGTAGGTAGCATCCGAAATGATCCGTCTAGAACTCTTGCACAGAGCAGCAGCGCAGCGCAGCGCATCGTCAACGATATTCCGCCTCCCTCTCCAGGGCCGACATACGTGCCCTTCCTCCTTCGACAAGATGACCGTGTCATCAACCCTGACGCTGTCAACCAGGCCGACACTACCGGTAGAGCGTGGGTAGGTGGCTGGTCGATTGGTGGACGTGGCAGCAATAGAGCTTGCCCGTGGTATCGTGTCGATGACGATGACAACGTCGATGATCGCAGAATTGTCAAAGACACATATCCTATAGATCCATTAGATTGGATTGATGCGACCAAGTGGCAAGGAGATGCCAGAGAAGACGGTTTACCGATGGAATACGTGCTGCACAAGAGGCTACGAGGCACCAATGGCGGCGAGCACTTCGCTGATGTGGAAGGATGTCGAGTACTGGCGAGGAGATGGTTTTATAGGTTCGTGATGGAGTATTGTGATCAGAAGGACGCCCAGGTACATATATTGCTACAGCTTATCCTTTGGGGGGCCCGCCATTTCTGATGTCGTACAGGATCTAAAGAAACGTTACGCGCTTTGGAGAGAGATGGTCCCCGAGCCGTTCCTCTGGCGTCTACTTGAAAGCTTGGCATTAGCATGCAAAGCTATGCAGGACGGTGCATTGAATGCAGTCGTTGTTGGCTGGCAGGAAATCATCCATAGAGATCTGAAGCCCGATAATGTGTTCTTGGCTAGCGAGGATGGTCGACTTTATCCGAAGCCCAAGGTCGCCGACTTCGGTGAGTAGTAAAAAAAAAGATACGATGGATGGCGAGAGCGAGATTGAGCCGCACTGACATGAGCTCACGAGCAGAATTTGCAATCGAGACATTCCCAGACGACCCTTTCAACCCAAGGATATATCGAGAACAGAGAGCTGGACATGTGGCATGCGCAGCCCCGGAGAGTCTGAACCGATGTCATGACTCCTTGGAAGATGACCAACTCTTATCCGCGGCAAATGTGAGAGCAACCTCCGAGACTCCCAAATGCTGCCGTCTCAATTAACAATGTTGACCAGGTCTGGTGCATTGGCATCACCATGTGGTACATGATGAATAATCGCCACTACGACTCCGGCCACGATTGGTGGGATGCAGATGACTACAGGGACGCCAATCAATGGGACGAGAGCCCACTGAACTTCTACAGCCAACCCTTAATAGACGCTGTGGGGACATGTCTTCAATTCCTGCCGGCCAACCGAGCTACGCCTCAAGGCCTGCTTGATCGCATTGCCGCGAATGCTGGAATTGGTCGAGCTGGGCAATGCATAAATGCTCGAGATGCTGTTTCTGAGAACGATGCTGGCTTTAACCAGGCCGATTGGCATTATATTTCCACTGAGGATGAATGGAGGCGACCCTGGGCGGATGTTTTGAGGGAGCAAGAGTCGATTGAGGGCGATATCCGTGCTCGAGGTATAGTTGATCTCTATTGATCGGCTCCCCCCGACTCAGGACAGTCTATTTAACCCACCATGTCCAGAAACACGTTTCCTGAACGTCCCCACTACTGATATTTTGCTATTCCTCCATAGCTTCAGCGTACGCGTCATTGGCTTCTTGCTGCTGCTGAGCCCGCTGTCGACGTTCTTGTTCCTCTTGATGCTTGATGTTCTCCTGAAGTTCTCCTTATCATCACATCCTTATAAGACTTGCCAAGCTTGTATACGGCTCGATCGGGCGCCTGTATCTCCAATCGTCTCTCCGAAACTCATTCTCGGTAGCCGGATTACGAGCGCTGCGACACGCTTGCGAAAAGTCATCATTGAGATCATGGTTCGTAACGAAGTCTCTCAGCTGCGCAAGACTGGGCCGGGCAGACTAATCGACGGAGAGGCATTTCGAAATCATGTCGACCAAAGAAGCGCTATAAAGCCTGCTGATTTCAGGGTACAGCTGTTTCAGGATTCCAGCTGTACCAATGGTCGTCCGAAGCGGACGTGTAGTGTGTCTTCGTCTGCAATCGAGGTTCGCCGCCGTTCATGATCTGAAAGATAGTGATGCCAATGCACCAGACCTGAAGCTCCATTAGCCACAACGCAAGATGCAAGGACTTCTCTGACCCCTGACATTGGCAGGCGAGAGGATGAGTAGGCCTTCTGGCCGAGGTTCATTCTCACCATTGATATCCTCGTCAGGTGTGGCCTCGTACGGCTGGCAAGTCCAAGCACCAGTGTTGGCTCCCGTAACATTGTTTCTGTACACCTTCGGGTCCCATAAATCGTCGGCTGATGGCACTATGGCAGATTCTGCATGCAGTCAGTTATTGAGCATCAGTAGATCTTCGAGTGACGCACACATACCAAATTCGGAGAGACACATACCAAAATCGGAGACTAATGCTCGCGGATAGTAGCACCTCGGAGTGCTTGTCATGAAGGCACTGTCTGCCTTGAGATCACGGTGCACGATCTGTTGCCAACCGTCTTGCACACTCGTCAAGGTGCCTTGCTCACTCGTCAAGGTGCCTTGCTCCATCACGATGGCAGCTTGAACAAGATGTTCCAGAATGCGCCAGAACAAGGGCTCCGGAAGTACACGCCCGTTGCCAATTAATAGTCTTTTCGCCATCTCTTTGGCATTGTCCTCATCGCAGATATCAAGCAACATGCGGTACATATGCCTGTCGGCAAAGTTGCGAAAAGCTCGCATCTTGATCAAGTACTCGGCTCCATCTGAGGTGTCAAGCCTTTTCAGCAGGACGCATTCCATGGGAACACGTTTCAGCAGATCTTTTGGGTCTCCCTGTCATCTGGTCATGTCAACCCAGTTCTGTGGCCTCGGAACAACGAACGTCCTCGATGATGACCCGCTCAATCAAGTTTTCCTGGTCGTCGAATCGGCACCAAATGCATACTTTATTGTCTCCAGCCTCGTTTCCATATCGCGAGCTCCGATATCGTGTGATCCTCTGAAGGGAAAACGTCGATGATGCTGTCCCTTTGCAGCAGTCGGCCCAACAAAGCCTCGGGCTTCATTCGATTTCTGATATCTTCTGCAACTCTTGCGTCTTCACGGATGACTTCTGAGCCATTGGCGTTCGTCGATGTTGACGCGCCTGCAGCGGTCGGAGCGTTACTCGATTGAGCGAGCGGCAGAAGGCGCGGTGAGGATGGCGGACTGACCAACTGGAAGAGCAACTGGTGCCGCTGCAGCTGGGAGTACGTTGTTGCGAATTTCTGCCAGGCTTCGTCCCTGATGATTGTTGATCCTGGCTACTACTTCCGCGTCCTTCTCAGCTTTGTCGAGGCGTTTCCATGCAGCGGATATCTGCCTCAATTGGGTCGCGTACGTGGTGTCTTTGCCAGTCCAATTGCCGACGTGGTGCCTGCGGAATGTATGCCAATCCTCGTTCGACATACTTTTTCAATGTCAGGAAGTCGATCCTGGCGTTGATAGTCAGTAAGTACGCTGCAATGTTACCTTGCTCGATTGCAATTCGCAATACACAGCTGGTGCGCTCATGTGTTTTGCAATGCGATGTTGAGCGGCCGGTATGCGATTAGCCTGTAGGAGAGGGTGATCCACAAATGGATGGCCGCAACAAAGAGGGTGACTGGGATAGAGGACAGTGCAAATCGCCTGTGTGACGACAGAAAGATCTCGTTTGCCATACAGAACGCTAGAGCTTGATCGAAATGTTGTAATGGTCCAAGGCAAGCGCAATGGTTGTTAGGACGGCCATGTAGCTGACCAGAACGGCCATCGCTGAGACGTCCCCCATGAAGATGGTTGGCATAGTCATGTTCACGAGGCCCGTCAGCAGGTTCGCGATCAAGAATACAGCGAGTCCGTTCCGGTTGTACGCCTTCATGACTCTGCTCGTGGCTTCTTGTATGCGCTGGCGCTCGCCTTCCTTGGTCTTGGCATTGTACAGGTTTGGGAACAAGAGTTTCTCGACCAGGCAAAACAGCAACAATTGAGCTGTGTTGAAGGAACACACCCAACAGACGTATGCCAAGTTTGCCATTCGTCGCGAGACGAAAAGGCGTGGGCCATATCTCCACATGGCCCACAATGCGAAGACGAACCACAGCACTGTCCAGATGAACAGTCGTGGAAGAGTGCTTTCTGGCCACTCGGGCTTCAGCTGCGGCATTTCCACAGGTGGGGCGGCTGCAGGCTTGGGCTCTTCGTCTTCCTTCTCTGCAGCACCGAGGACTGATGCCAGCCATTCGGCATCCTGATCCATGTGATCTTTGGGCGCAAGTGGGTTTCCCGCCGGAGGAGGATCGCGAGTCAAGATGTTCTGGCCTATGCCCATGCCGGCGATGAAAATGGCGAGATAGCCAATGAAAGAGAAGACACCTTCTCTGTTCTGTGAAAGCCAGTCGCCGGGCACTCTTTCCGAGAGGATGATGTACCTCTTCATATCAGGAACGCAGAACAGGATCAGCTCGTAGCCAATGGCCAAGATGAAAGCAAAAATGTTGTAGGGGAGGCATTGCAGAAGCGGCTGGAGGATGGCCAAAGCTGGAGACAAGAGGGCAAGTGTGAAGAAGAAGTTCCAGTGCACACCATACTCGCTCACATGCTCGGCGTAGTCGAGCCCTTTGACACTAGCCAAACGAAGTAAGCCGAGCACGAGTAGAGGAAGCGAATGTCGCATTGCTTCCCTCAATCTGGTAAGGATGGATGGGGTCGCGCTTATGTGCTCCTTCAGTTGCTGGCGGGCTGCAACGATGCCCGCAGCGAAGACGAAAGAGCCCACTCCCAGATCCATGAGTGACGTGCCAAACGACTCTGTCTTTGCGAATCGTCGAGGAAAGACGGGAAAGTCAACGGCTAAAATGCTGGAGCAAGTGATGATCATCATGGCGCCTCGATATGCTGTAATGAAGGGTTTGACTGGGAGAGGATCTTTCACTTCCTCTTTTTCTGGGTCTTCATCGGCCTTATTAGCAGGAGGCTTTGCAGGCTTTGGGAGATGGGGAGTGGGCTGCAGAAACGCGGCGACAGCTGGGAGGATGAGTAAGCCGTTAAGAATGTGTGGGCCAGCAGAATAGACGGTGGTGGCGAAGAGGATGGCACAGCATTGTATCAGAAAATCGGTCAAGGCGGCAGGGAGGGTGTATGGGTTGAAAAAGTTCTGCCGACTCTGCAGCATTGCCCATAAAAACGCGGCGGCCTGCATTAGATGTCAGAAGCGTGGTAGAGTATGCTGCAGGAGATGGTCGTACTGGAGCTACCAAAGCAACGTGATTGATTTCCCAAATGCCGCCGCCGCCCAGGAAAGAGACGGCGGCTTCTTTCTGTGCCTTGTATTCGGGCGTCATTCTGTCGGTCTTTCTTGGGTTCGAATGGCGGCGACGCGTGCGCGTGCGCGTGCGTGTGAGATGGAGGAAGCGAAGGTGGTACGTGGACTTGAGTAGATTTTTAGGCGCGAGGATCGCTAGCAGAAGGTTGCTGCCGCTGCCGCTGCCGCTGCCGTGGTTGGTTGCCGAGATTGCCGCCGATCCGTTTCTGGAAGGGACGACTTCACGTCCCCTTTCACTGTTTGTTTCGATGATGAGCGTCATGCCAGCGACAGGAAACAGAGCTTCGTGTTCCTGCTGTTATGCAGCGTGCCGAGCATGGTGTCAGGTGGCTCTGCGAGCACGATGTTGACATTGTGTATGCATGAAGCAATGCATGTGTGTAGTTCATTATATGTATCTCGTCGTCGGCTGCTCTCGGTGTTTGTGGGCAAACGCAACGTGCAGCAAGCACTTGTAAATCATGCAAGAACGCTGGCTGACACGTATGTAGACAGCTAATCCAGCCGAAGCCGAAGCCGAGTGGCCAGCTCACCCTCGCCCTCGCCCTCGCCTTCATCGTTCATGTATGCTACGCTACACCTCACGCTCTTTCTGAACGAAAAATGCCGCTCCCGCCCGCTTCTTCCAAGACTCCTCCATCGGAGCGACTCTTGGCTCCGACGCACTCATCAGCCGCCAAAGCTACATGTACACGCCAACGCCAACGCCAACGCCAGCAGCCCATTGCAGCCACTGTGCCCAAATGGTCTGACCGCGTCGTCCGCCGCATCATCTCCCGAGAGAGAGTGGCAAAGCATTCCGAGTCGCAGCCGCAGCCGCAGCCGCACCCGTCCTCGCCAAGCACCGGCGTGCACACGAGCGAAATGCCGCCACTGCCTGCGCTGCCCGTCGGCGACAAGCCATTGCCCTCCACACCCCGTGCCCTTGCATCCCTGCTCTCCCATCCGACTCCTTCCAACCACACTCGCACCTTGATCGACGCCATGGAGAAGCCTTTGCACGTGTCTCAACAAGGCGAAGGCGCCGCTCGGGAATGGCCGACGCTGACTCCGCGATCAGTGAGTGCCCCCGAGCCCACACCACCGAGCATCAGCTGCCACATGAGATCCCCCCCAAGTGCCATCCCACGCAGCATCTCCACCATGTCGATGCCGCCACCGCCACCGCCGCCGCGGACCTCGCCCGATGCGCTCAAGATGCTCGAAAACAAGCGCACCGCCAGGAACAGTAATGCTTCTGTCCTCACCCAGCATTCCGACGACCCATCCTTCGTCAGCGCAGAGGAACCAGCCAGGACCACCCATACCCCGGAGAGAGCTTCGACAACTCTTCCCGCGCTTGTTCCTACTTCTCACCACGTCACACCTGCGCCTCACGTCTCAGCTTCCGCGCCCACTCCCCAACATCCAGCACGCCTGCAATCCTTGGCACATCGCCCAGCCAATGGAAACCTGACTCAGCCTAAGAGAGCATCAGCCGCCGGAATCCCGCAGCCTACTTCTTCTGGCATCGGCGCTCCGAATACCCCGATGGCGCAGTCTCGAGGTCACAGCCCTTCTCCCGCGAGCTTCTCTCGTCCGAGACCAGGTAGCGGTGTTCACGTCTCACGCTTGCCTTCGCTCTCGAACGACACTCCTAGACTTTCTCAGCGGACCGCCTCGCGCATACCAATACCAGATTCGAAGAAGGCAACCTTGGTCGACATTCGAACTCTGCCTCCACCGCTTGCCAGCGAAGCCAGTCCATCATTCGGAGCTCGACGACTGATCTCTCCCAGCGCCCTTGCCATACTGGATCAAGGCACCAAGCGCCGCCTTCAGCGTGCCAACACAAACGGCAGCACGGCAAGTACGACGTCTTCGTCAACCAGAATCTTGAATCTTGATCACAACAACGACATACAGCAGCAGCGATCCCAAAGCAAGAGCAGTTCGCCCGGAGACACCTTCGGCCCAAGCTCATCAGATGAGGAAGAAGTCACTACCCCTGTGATAGAACCGTTCAGACTGCGCAATGGAGCAAGCTTGAAGCCGGAGCGAGCCATGCATATCGAAGACCAATTCAATTTGACACCAGGCGAATTGAGATTCCGCTCGCTGAGAAGAGCACCACCTTCGAAGAGTCCCTTTACTGGCCCTCTGCAGACCATTCACTCTCAAGCAACGCTAGCAATGCCTCGCTCCGACCACTCCCCCACCAAGAATGCTTGTGTCTCCCAGTCCAACCAGTTTTCCGATTTGGCTCAGCGCCTGCATCTTCTCAAGGCAAGTCATGCTGGAGAGATCCACCGAGATGATGACGCTGCGACCGATCACCAAGAGGAGTCTCAACATGCTTTGAGACAAATATTAGAGGAGACTCGAAGCCAGGATCAGATCTGCCAGGATAGAGGCATGCCAGGACTGGACAAGGAGACTAAGAATCACCTCACGCAAACGCTGTCGCTCCTGGAAGGTCACGGCAGCCCTACCGAGGACAACTTCGACCATGACAAGCTGGAGCAGATCTTTGGCCAATTAGTACCAGGAATCAAGCGAGCGTCAAGGACAAACACACTTTTAAACGATGCCAATGCAGCAACACGATTCCTCGAAGCCGAATCTCGCGACAGTGTCGTTGAGAATCGGTCGCCCCTTCATGGCAATGGTATCGCTCACGGCGAATCAGGCGGCGGCCTCAACGATAATACTGTAGCAGAACTACCAGCCAACGAACCTTGCCAAACGCCTGCTGTGAGTAAATGGTCGGACAGTACACCGTCTGCGCAAGGCAACTCGACTGACCTCACCCGGAAGGAGCCACAATGCTCAATCGGCTACCCGTCTTCAGCCCGTGCGCCAAGTGCTGCTCGTTCCCCCGTCGTCCACCTTTCCCATAGACGACAGCGCGACTCTGATTTCAGCAGCCGCAACTCATCTCCCACGCTTGGCCACGCCAAGGGCGGACCAGAAAGCATACTGGCACAAGGAAGTGTGAAGCGAGGTCACAAAGCTGGCGAACGAGCTGGCTTTGCCCGTATGACTACATCAGCTGCATCCAAAAAAATTCCGAGATCGGCTGGCTCGGTGAGTAAAGGCTTGAGAAAGCCGGAAGAAGTTCAGCGAGGGCGACATAGCTTCACGGCTTCTACGAGGCAGTCTGCAACAGTGTCTGCAATTGCACTCGAAAAGGTGAGCAAGACGGGAAACCTCTCTGCGTCTCTCAAATTGACGCGTCCCTAATACTTTGCAGGCACCACCACGCTCCCGCTCAAAGAGTCGTACAGTTCTTGACAAGATCAATGGCTTCTTTTCACATAAGCGCGATAAAAAGCCCGAAGTGGGATCGGAAGCGCCACCGCCACTGCCGCCGCTCGACTTTGGCAAACTGCCCACGCGCAATACAGCACACATCGACGACTCCAGCACCCTGTTCCCTCAACTTAATCGGACGAAGAGAGGCACGAGCCCGCCGCTCACTTCACTGCCCGAAGCAGCAACATCTCCACCATCACAAGATCTTCGCAGCTTCTCGCGCGCCAGCGACAAGTCTATGGCTGGCATTCTGCCACTCGATGGCGACTGCGATGGAACAGTCCTCACGCTTACTGACAAGCTGGTTAATAAGGCTAAGCAGGAGAGGTCGGTCACGCGGAAACAGCGCCTCACGAATTTTGCGCAGGTAAGAAGATCCTCTGCGACGATGATCCAAGACAGCCGGCTGTACAGCCATGCTAACGGAGCGTGTAGATTCTACACGATGCCATGATCCACGTTCGCGAAGCTAAGATCAGTGCGGAGACTGCTCGTCAGATGGCGGAGCAGGCGGAGCTATCATACCTCAAGACGCAGAAGGGTGTTGAGATGCTGTCCAGGCTCGCATCATCGTTGGTGCAGGGAACTGTGCGACGCTAGTACCGCGCGCGTGCTATGCTGTGCTGTTGGTCTCGCATCGGTCTTCACCGATCCCGAAGAATGCCTCCTCCTTTCATCTCTTGTTCAGCTCAGACTCTTGACCTATCGGCGTGCCTGGGTAAGAGGAGGGCAGAGCTCTTTTCGTATAGTCGCATGGATTATGATTGCATGAGAACATGGTTACAGGACTCTAATGATGGCTGTACACGAGCAAGGAGATGGGAATGTAATGTGATGCTGGTCGCCGCTTCAACGCTCGAATTGTACTGTTTCCTTGCATCGCTACGAAAACGTCTCTGCATGCAAATAGCAACCCTGCGCTCCCGTGCCTTTATGCATGGCCCTCTCATCACTCAGCCGTACGAGCGTGTTTCGTGTCGTGGTAATGAGTCCAGTAGGGCCACATACCGCCACCCCCGACTCGCCATCTGCACCATCTAGAAGCGTCTCAAGAACTTGTCGCATATCCGGACGACCAGAATAGAAAGTCGCGCATCGCAAGAATGGCATCTTCCTGCCAGATGTCCAATCAATCCGAGAACTCGCAGCCGATGTCTCCACCACTTCGGCCGCTTCTTTCGCAGGCGTAATAGCATCAACCGCTTCACCCTCGTCATCTTCGTCAACGACTACGCAGCAGCAAGGTCCTTTGCTCTTATCGCATTCGCAACCACATTCTTTCGGCTGGTTTCCAGTCTCTGTGAATTTGTCTGCGCATGTGACCAAGACACTAATCTTGGCATCAACATCGCAACCTTGCAGCTTGGTAGATGCTGCTTCCAGCTCATCACTAATCCATCGAGCCCAATTGCTGTCCTTTACACACCATACGAAATGTATACGTCTGAGTGGAAACTTCTTGCCTTGGCTCGAAATACGATCTGCGAGATCTTGCAGGATGGATGCCGTAAACGTTACGCCTGTGGATCCTGCGATGAGGCATATCGAATCGAAGGCTGCAAAGTCGCACTGAGAACCGCCGTAGGGACCATCGATGATAGCTACGTGAGTGCTTTGGCCGACTTGAGCGTGCTTCTCAACGTCGCTGACCTCTTTGAATTCGCCAATAAGAGCTTCAGTCGATGTGTTGGCTCCATTGAAGATCTTCTTGGTGAAGCCCTTGTGCCCTTTCAATATGAAGACGAGGTCTCCCTTGTGCGACCTTGGCGTTGACACGATTGTTGCTGGGTGACTTTGCATGATCCCGAAACGTGGTATGGAGAGCAGGACATGCGAGCCAGCTCTCCAGCGCTTAATGGCTTTGTTCGAGATTCGCAGCTTGGTGACACCGCCATCAAGCTGCACCATGGTTGCGCGGCTGACCCGCAGGTTTTGCCAAGCAAGCAGAAGGCCTCGCAGGATGCGGTCCGCGAGGTAGATGCCGATGGGGATGTAGACGTAAACCCTGCTCGACAAGGCAGTGCTAGGAAGGTGGAATATGAGCGCCACCACAAAGCCGAACCAGGTAAGGATGTGCTGCACGACGAAGAACTCATACGACAGGTATCGCAAAGGAGCCAGGGTGCTTAAATTCATCCAAAGCAAGATCGCAAAGGCTGCAATACCCGTCGGTGGGCAGTCGTCTGTCATCCATTCGAGCTCCATGACGTCGTACTTCTGCCAGGCTGTGCTCTGGAAGCCGAAGTGGAAGATGGCCAGCAGCAGCATTCCTCTTGCCACCCATCGATGGAGCACGTTCAGACGCTCCCAAGACGTGCCAGTCAAGGAACCAATGAGACTGTTCTTGTTGATAAGAAGAACAAGAAGAGGTAATTGTGCTACCGCAAGCCAGCCCGCGCGAACACCCAGTCCTTGTAGATACTGTGCACCCGCAACGTTATTGTCGGCAAATTCGAGTGCGGTTATGAATGCCAGATATGTCAGAACCAATAGTATGGTCCCGAACGGAGGTATTCTCAAGAACAGATATTTGGTGGTCGGCGTAAATTGCAGATATGTCGCCTCTCGTCCAATAGCTGTGATAGTCGCCAGCCAGCCCGCCAACATGCCTCGCGGTCTAGCAGATTTCTCATGTCCTCGTGCTGCGGCACGCAATCTTTGCTGCAGTGTCAACCAGCGGGCAAGGTTGAACAGAGTGGCAAGACCCACGACAACTACGATGCCGTACCAGAAGTATTTGGCATAGTTCGCTCCATCGACTTTCAGATATGTGTCGTCCAGCAAGTCGCCGAGAAAGTGCATGGCTTGAGTCTCGTTCGAAAAGTCGACGCCATCTGTCGAAAGAGGTGGCATGGAAGCTGAGCTACCTCCCACGTCCATGCCTCCCATGTCCATATCGCCCATACCTCCATCGTCGCCGTGGCGTCTGATGGGCTGCCAGATTTGCGCCATGAAGGCCAGAGTCATGCTCGGCGGCAAGATTCGGTGTCGCCTAATAGTGCTTGCCCAAAGCAGCTCGGGAATGTGGGCTTGGCTTCGGGTCGCGAGCACTCTCAACCACTCCAAATCTGCTTATTGGCATACCATATGCGGCAAACAGCTGACCGCTACAATATGCTGTCGCCAGGTGTCTGAGTCGGTTGTGGAAGATTGCCAGCTGCAACGGGGAAATGTGGTGAATTTGAAATTTGGGAGATGCAGTGGAGGAACGCAGGCCAGTCTCATAGAACATGGAGAAATCAGGCTGAGAGTCTCACAGGGGTAGCGGTACTTGCATCTGACAGTCTACAGAACAGAGTCGCTGACCTTTGTTGAATTGGAAGTACGTGAACGCGGGAAACTTGCTCATTCTCAACACGCCATGTGGGTCTCGGCATTGCGGCACGTGCATCACGTGAGAGCACTTGTTCTGATCCAAGAATAAGCATAGGTATGCTTACAATCGTTGCTATCGTGTATGCTCCATACTTCTAGCCTAATACCTTGTGAGAGCCGGGCTGCCTTCACACGCCGCTTGCGAGAATCTAGTCTCGACAAAGACCTTCTGCATTCCATCTTCCTTCTTCTCGAACTTGTAGTAAACCTTATCAAGGTCCTCCATTCGCACGCGGTGCGTGACCATCTTCAATGGATCGATCTCGCCCTCTTGGATGCGCTTGAGCAAGTCTTCCCAATAGAGATGGACTGGCGCTTGACCATTGCCAATGAAGCGGATGCCGCGTTCCATCAGAGATCCGATGTTGAAGTTGTTGGTGTAGCCGACGTAGACACCCGTGATACCGACACGACCGAAGTTTCGCACGCTCTCGATCATCTCGTTCAGGATCTCACTCGTGTCAGTTTCAAGACCAGCCGCAATTTGGATGGTGTGGAACCAGCCCTTGGGATATTCGCCAGCAACACATTCGAGCGCAACGTCTGGCCCTCGACCATCGACCATTTCTTTTAGCTTCGTGACGACAGCCTTCGTGCCCGACAGCTGCGTGAAATCGACTATCTCCACTTTTGGATATTTCTGCTTGACATGGTCCAACCGCCAGTTGCAGTCAATCACGATCACTCTGCGGGCACCGTTGAGGAAGGCGAAATCGGCTGCCATCTGTCCGATAGGCCCTGCGCCCCAAATGGCAACGACATCTCCTTCTTTAACGCCAGTGTCGACGACGCAATTCCAGCTCGTCGAGACCACATCTGAGAGGTAAAGGCCTTTCTCGTCTGGGACATCGTCTGGAAGCTTGAGCAAGTTGACGTCTCCGTAAGGCACCCTTGTGTATTCAGCCTGACCACCAGCAAAACCGCCGGTGAAATGGCTGTAGCCAAACATACCCGCCGTCCTTCCACCATACATAGCATTCTCGATGGTATTCTCATTCGTCTTTTCGCATTGTGACGACCACTTCTTCTTGCAGTACAAGCAGTCTCCGCAGGCAATCTGGAAAGAGGCAACCACGCGATCACCCTTCTTCAAACCCTTCACTTCTGATCCCATCTCATCGACGATACCGCAGAATTCGTGTCCCAAGATGTCTCCTTTCTGCAGCTCGACGACACTGCCGTGAAGCAGATGGAGATCTGAACCGCACACCGTGCTTCCAGTGATCTTGAGGATGACATCTCTTGCTTCAATAACCTTCGGCTTCGGTGCATCAACTACCTCGACTTTGTTCTTTCCCATCCAGGCAAGCGCCTTCATGGTCTCGCTGGTGTCCGCAAATTGTTCCTTGTCAAGAGCCGGGTTCGTGACGTCTTGCGCCGTGGTGGCATTATCGCCATGGCCAATTCCCTGCTCGGCTTTGTATGCTGCTTGTGAGAGAGCCATCTTCACTGTTCAATAGAATTGCGTATGGGAAGGAAAGAAGAGGGAGAATTGCTACTTAGCTGTGCCCACTTATTGATGCTGTCTGAAGTCATTCGTGTGTCGCGTAGCATACGCGAAGTGCGGCTGTCAAATAATGATCGTTCTCGACGTCACAATGAGGTTCGGCAACCTGGCCAGAAGGGAGCTGCAGCCGCTGCTGTTGATTGGGAGAATATCACTTCGCTAAACTGTCAAGAGATTGGTCTTCGTGTTCCGTACTGTCGCGACGGAATGTGTTGTCAAAATGTGGTCTGTTTGTACTGAGAGTCACGAGTCACTGAGAGTTCTGAAAGATGGAAGACACCCGGCTCGATTCGGTGTAGCATGGTCACGTTCTAGCACCAACCAACGAAGACTGACAAATGAACCAAGACGCTGGCTGGCCAACATGCTTGTTCTCTTTTCAGATCGACCACCCCAAGAGAGCGTCCTACAGACATTCATCATTCATCACTCGACACTCAACATCTAATGAGTAATTACAACCTCCGGAGGAGTCGAAGTAGTCTTCTCATGCTGCTCCTCAGAAACATCATCCTCATCGGTAATCCTCGGCCTTCCATGCGTAACAACTGGCTTGCCATGACCAGTGATATCCTTGAAAATGAACCTCACAGTCCTCATGCTTGTACGGCGTCCCTCCCATAATGGGTACAGTCCTACACAGAAGCTCGAGCAGAAAAGCCACAAGATGCCAACCGCGACCCAACCAGTGAAGAACTTCTTGCTGAAGATGTAGCCGGAGCCGTACATAGGCATGGGCCAGAGGACCAGTAAAGCCAATGTCATGAAGACGGTCATGTAGCGAGCAATCTTGGCTGAGCGCTGGAGTTGAGCTTGTTCTTTGGCGTCTTCGTCGGCTGAGTTGTTGCTGCGCTCGCCTGGAAGGATCTCCAGATCAACGTGTGCGGCGGCTGCGATGTCGTGATCGTCTCCTCTTCGAATCATCTTCATGCTGACCCAATCGTACTTCGGGCTCTTGAAGACGAGTGATAGAATTGGAATGAAGATCATAGGAGCAAGCAGGGATACGACGTTGCCAACCAGCATGGGATAGTTTGAGCCAGTAGTGGTGACGTTCAGCTCGCCATATTGCTGCTTCGCTTGGACGAGCCAGCCAATAACCGAGCAGCACAGAGCCAGAGGTGGCGAGAACGTCGCAGCTGCCCACGACTGGCGACTCCACAGAAGTGTCAGGGAGGACGGAAGTACACCGCCAGAGATGATAACTCCCATGAGCAGGTAAAGATAGCCCATACTGATGCCAGCGTAGTGGAGACCGGTACTGAAAGCAGCCATCAAGATCGCATAAACCACACAACTGACGTGTGACATGTAAATGAGTCTTCGGCCGCTTGCGTCGGGGTTAATGTAAGTCTTGTAGATGTCGTAAGTCCAGATCGATGAAACAGCAATCAACTCGGCTGACATGGCAGATGTCACAGCCATGAAGATCAGGAGCAATGTCGCTGCCGCACCGCCAGAGCCGAGCAAGGCCACGGCGGCATTAGGCAGCACCAGTCCTGCGCTTACATCTGCTGGGTCCATGCGGTTGGGGTAGGTTGGGAAGTATGGAGTGTTCTCGAGAGCAAGAGCAGACAGGCCCATCGTAGTAGCAGCGAGCCATGGGATTGCGAACCAGCTCAGACCTCCTGCAATGTAGCCAGGGAGCGCGTGAATTGGAGAAGCCGCTATGGCCTTGTTGTAGTAGCCGTTGTCCAAAAATACTGTTCCGAAATTTCCGATTAGATTGATTCTAGTGATGGTCAGCATGGCCCAGCATGGCCCAGCAGCAGCAAAGCGAGTCTTAAGCTTACACGAAGAAGATGGCCCCTTCCTTGGATCTCATGGTCAAATAGCTACCACCCGCGTTGCCCTCTACCGGATGTCTTTCTGTCGCTGCCATCAATGCATCGTAGACAGCACCTGGACTTCCAAGCTGTTGGCCCGTTGCATAAGCAGTGAAGGCAAAGGTGAAGATGATGATCAAGATAACCACAGTGTGTACGTAGTCTGTCAGGAAGGTCGCCTTGATGCCGCCGAACATGGTATAGAGCACTACACCGACTGGAAGCAAGAAACACCCTGCGGCAGTGGGCACTCCACAAAGTGATGTTGCAACTGCTGAGCCGCCAGTAAGAAGCATAGCTGTGACCAGAATGTTCGTCATCAAGCCAAAGACAATGTAGACTCCATGGGTGACAGGTCCATATCTGGCACGAATGGCTTCCAAGAAAGTGTGAGCATTTGGAGCTTTGCGCTTCAGTTCAATTGCAAGAGTCGCGAAGAGAATGATCTGGACTGTTGCACCAGAAGCATACCAGAAGGGACCAGAGACACCATAGTTGTATGCGATCGCGGATGACTGGAGGAGAGTTGCTGCCCAGGTCCAGGACGAAACAACAGCGGAGGAAACAAGACCAGATTTGACTGTGCGTCCAGCAGTGCTGAAGGCTTCAGAGGTTTGCAATTCGTTGTTGTACCGCTTCAGGATGAATGTAGTCAACATCATACCGAATCTGCAATCCTCCATTAGTCGTTCATCTCATTTCTGGATCTTGTGGTTGACTAGCATACGCAAAGAGGAAGCCAAGTCCAATGATGACCCCATAGCCGGTGGCACTGCTCAATGGCGGTGTCGCCGCCATGACTGCTGACTTGCCTCGTCCTGTGTGAGAGGTTAATACACTCTTCCCTGGAAGAGCAGGCTCGGTCGGGAGGCTCGGACGGAGCGACCGAGCCTGGTGAAGACTAGCGGAAATGTTGCACGAGATTCTGAGCAGCAGGATAAAAGCATCGAGGCTGAAAAAGTATAGCAAAACAAGGTGTTCCCTCCAAACCTTTGTATTCTTGACGGCTGGGATCAAGCGACACCACGTCCAGCAAGGACATGCTTTCTTGTAGGCGAAGCATGGCGTCTGCAAACCTACCTAGGTACTAAGCGGAGGATCGAAGTTACGGTATTGATGTGACTCGATGGTATGTGTCTGCGATAATAGGTCGAATCTTCGACTTATCAGGATTTCCACGAGGGTGTAGGTCGGGAAATGGAGATACCAACGCAATTCCTTATCTATGAACCACGGAGGGCCAATTGAAGAGACCTATAGTCATCAGGAGATCTCTGCAGTGTTCCTGAAACACAGAGGACACGCTTGGGCTTGCATACCGACAAGGCTGGATTCGCTTGGCTAGCGGGAGCGTGAGTGCGTGGGCAGACACTTACCATCGGGTGTTGTAGGAGCAAGCAGTTTCTCCGTTGCGCTTCAATCTTGAAGTTCGAAAGGCGCCAAGAGGACCAGATATGCACACGTGATCCGACCAATCCTCATCGAACTCCACGGAGCCACTCAGTGCAGTCCAGCGGCTGTTACCTCAGAAACTCAGACACTTCGCCTAAGGCATATATCGGAATTTTGTAGCTCCGATCTTTCAGCAACTTTCAGCAACTTTCAGCTAATCAAATAATGTGGGGAAAGGTGCTAAGCCTTGGCGAAGCGTCTAAGGGCAATTAGGGCGCGATTTGGTATATATAAACTTTAGGAATACCGACTAGTATATTCTACAATAGTATAGTAGTATAATAACACGTTCTAAACCATCTATTATATACATAAATGAAAGCGCCAAACGATACGATTATAGCGATTTAATTTCTACGATAATTATATCCTAATCTATAGATAAACTACTACGTTAAATATAAAACTACGTTTCCGCTCGCAAGCTTTAGTATATATACCGATACCTCTATCTATCTACTAAATATCGATATCTACTTAGAAGGAGCTATCGTTATAGTAGGCGAGAAGCGCGGCTAGAAGAGTATAGGAATATAGTTAAACGACTACCTATATTATAGTAGTAAGCTATACTAATTTAAACCTTTTAGTACCTTTTACTATCTTTCGTTATCTTTTAGGTATTGTTCTATCTAATTAATTAGTAGGCCGGTATATACAAGGCTATCGCATATAGGGATAGCTATATTGTCTAGTATCTCTTTAAGACTTTATTATCGGAGTAGATATTACTTACCTTAGAAACCTTATTGCCTTCCTATAATTTTATCGTCTTTTAGTAGCCTTAGTTATCTTTTAGTAATCTTTATTATCTTTTAGTAACCTCTATTAACTCCTAGTAATATTTAGTAACCTTTAGCTAATAGTCTCTATATAGCGCTAAGGTATTCGATATAGAGGCGAGATAGGTAGACGAAGAGGGCGAAGGCTTCGAGATACTATACTATAGTAGAACTAGCTATACCTACGCCTATCTACTAACTAGTAAGTAATAAATACAAACCGGATATACGGATATCGCTATTCTAAAGGCTTCTAGATATTAAGGCCTACTATTCTATATCTTAGTTATATCTCGCTATAGAAGAGGCCTAGCTTCCGAGAAACGTTATCTATTAGCGTATAGTATTAGAAGCGTATTTGTTTAATATATATAGGTTTAAGCCTAAGTATAAGTAGACGCGGTCCTTACGTTAACTAATCTTTAGCTATAGTAATACGCTTCTTGTTACTTAGACTAGATTTAGAAAGAGTATTATTTTCTATACGTATAGTATCTTAACGATATAGATTATACTATAGATTATTCCCCTAACTAAACTAGGTAAGGAGTAGCTCGGCGATATATAGCGACTCGGCCCCTATACAAATCTAGTCCTTATTAGCGAAGGTACGAAGTAAGAATAGTATACCGTATTCGAGGGAATCGCGCGAGGTATATATACGTATATCCTACTTAGTCTAGAGTAGGCATCCATAGATACATTTAAGAAACTCCTAAGGAATCTAGTATTAGTCGCGCGTATTAGGCTCGTTACGATCGATAAATATTATACCGTCTACTAGTAGAAGAACTTTAGACCATAGTTCGGAATATTAGGCTAATTGCGAGATTAGCTACTATAGTATATTTACTAGTTTGCGTATTCTATAATACTCGACGATAAGACTAAGGCGGATGTATTAGATAATACTAGGTTTCGATCTATTAGGACTAGACTATACTAAACCGAGATAATTAGGATATCTATTAATTGCGATAATATATCGTTATATATTCGTCCTATTCTATAGGGTACTACTACTAAATAGGATTCACTTAGGTTTATCCTAAAGGATATAGTTACTAATAGTAAAGCTATATCCGGGAATATATAAAAGACTATTATATTTATCGATACTATCGTCGGTAACTCTTCTATAGCCGATTTTATATATAGCGCTCTCGTTAGTTTAATAACGAAAGTGCCTAATATTAGTAATCGGTACGTATATAAGCGAACTACTCTAGGCGCTAAGTATAGATACTACGTTATAGATATTATATAGACCTTTACTTCGATTACTCTAGACTAGGATAAGAACTTCCGATATAAGGAGTTTAAGAAGGAATTGTCGGTTATTCGTATTATATTCGCGACTACTTCTCTTAGTATAGATATTAATATTCTAGATATAGAGGTCGTAGTTTACTAGAAGTTTCCTATCGGGTAGGACGTAGGAGATATATAGTAGAGGCTCGGTCGCGGTAGTCGTAGAGAGGGTAGGCGTAGTATTAGTATTATCCTCTTACTATACTAGGCCTTTAATCGTAAGGGCAAGGATCGACCGGATAAGAAAGTACGCTTACTCGCTCTCTAGGCGAAGAAAGACAAAAGGAAGAACGCTAAGCCAAAGCGTAACTAGTTGCCTACTAGTTAACGGCGGCTAGATAACTATAGTATAGTCTAATAGGATAAGCCATTAAGCTAGGATATATCGGTACCTAATAGTATCGAGGATAGCTAGTAGGCTTAAGTATATATAGATCCTTATATCGATAGTCGATCCCTTTAGT
>LFZO01000459.1:0-33759 GCA_001578225.1 Pseudocercospora musae
GCACATTCATGATATGTTTCACACCAACCTCTTGCGACCCTCCGACATGACCGCCGCTAACGCTTCCGCGCCCGTTCTAGCAGTCGTTATGGCTTCTCAGCAAGATTATGAGTCTTCCTTCTTATTTGATGGCGAGCCTGCTACCGCCGAGCCTGCTACCGCACCTGGCTTTCAAGACATGGCAGAATTAAGTGGTGATGAGGATAGTGATGAGGCGTACGAGTCTGGACCTGCTAGTCCAGCGCCTGCTGAAGAACCTGACACTTCTGACTCGGAAGCTGAGCGCTCAGACAGCGGAAGAGTGTTGAATCGGACGGAGCGGCGTGCTTTGCAGAGGGAACGTGCGAAGGCAAGAATAGCGGCGCAGCAAGCTGCTCGAGAGGCGGTCGAAGAGGCGGCGGAAGAGAAGCAAGAGTCCGAGTCGACTGAAGAGGTTGTGCTGTTGTCAGCGCCAGCGACTAATCGCAAGTTTCCATCGTGGCAACGGGCTCGAGACTTCTGCCCCAAGACCACGCTCGAGAAGCCGGTTACTGCCTGTCCATTGTCGATAGCAACAAGAGCCGGTCCAAGAAGCGCGCGCTAAGTACTTGATCAGCAAGCGACTTTCCTGCTGTCGCTATGGCAATCCGAAGAAGAATAAGGGCGTCAAGGGCGCCAGACCGAAGCGTGGCTCTTACTGTAGCGTGACGGCTGCAAGATAAGTGTTACTATCGCTCTCGAGACTGTGGCAAATCCAGACGGTTCGTGGGTCGTTCGCGCTGCCAGCCATCCACACAACCACGAGCCTCAGAATGCTAGTGTTTTCTAATGAACGTACTGAGCATATCCGCCGGTCGATAATTGATGATCTCAACGCAAACGCGAGTGTGTTAACGACAATGGCGAGGTTGAGAACGAAGGAAGAATGTGAGTCGAATTGATACAGTCCACCACAACACTAACACAAGGCTCTATGGCTTCTACATGATCAGCTGTCTCAGGCACGACAAGAACAGCGAGATTACAAGGCCGGCAGGCGGACAAGCCACTCAACTTGCCCTGGTCAATTCGCCTGTTCATGGGGCATCAAGTGTAAGCAATGGATTATCAGTGAGGAAGAGCGAACAGGCCGTCTTATTGAGTTCTTGCCTGAGCACTTCGATAGGCACCATCACTTGGATAAGCGCACGGCACCACTGGCTCGAGTTGTGGACCTAGAAGTGCCTCATATATATGAGCCAAGCGTGCAGCGAGACAGACGAAGAAACGCCAATCGCACTGTACGAGGCACCGTCCGCCATGGACGTGCTGTCCAACGAGACCCTTCTGGCTTCGAGTACAACGATATTCCTTCATCTACGGCTCCAGCCACAGCACGTGCTAGGCCAAGAGCCACTGCTTCTGCTAGTCAGCAACGAGTGCCGAGAGCCCACATTCCTCAGCAACAGCAGCGACCATTGCCTGCCTTCGAGACAGCATTCATTAACCAGTATCAGCAACAGCAACAAGCGCAGCACCAACCTCAGTTTAGGACGATAGCAATGGCTCCGCCACGGTC
The DNA here is from genome assembly GCA_001578225.1 of Pseudocercospora musae. Taxonomy (NCBI): domain Eukaryota; kingdom Fungi; phylum Ascomycota; class Dothideomycetes; order Mycosphaerellales; family Mycosphaerellaceae; genus Pseudocercospora; species Pseudocercospora musae. Next base: position 1,538 of record LFZO01000459.1, read on the forward strand.
AACAGCTCCGCAAGTACTCAGTCATTAACAGCAGGTCTATCAGCAGCAACAGGTCTATCAGCAGCAACAGGTCTATCAGCAGCAACAGGTCTATCAGCAGCAACAGGTCTATAGCAGTCAGCATCCACCAGCAGTTCATTTTTGTGCTACCCGATACGCATACGCGCATAAACCAACAGGACAACACTCCGTAGCAGAGTTAAACACCTCATACACCGTCGAAGCACAGGTGGAACAGGCGGACCTGTTTTCACGGGCCAGAATTTGGAGCATCGAGAAGCAAGTTCAAACTTTGGAGGTCACCACAGCGGCACAGTGGTGCAGGCGCTGTTGGTGATGATAACAGTAGCGAGGAGTCAGAACAGTCTCCTACGAAGACTACACGCAGGCGATCATTCCACGATACACAGCTCAACCTCGGTGAGCCATTCCGCAAAGAAATACCACTGCCGGCACCAAATCAAGACACACGATTTCCGCTACCTATTCGACCGAGACGCAACTCATTCACGTCACCATCAAAGCAAACCCCGAAGAAACCTATCAAGGTAGGGTCGGTATCCTCGCAGAACACCGATAACTCAAGGTCGATCCGAACAAGCACAACTACAGTCATCATAGCGGCACAAGCAGCTGACTCCTCGGGCCTTAAGGCATTTGAAGGCAATCTCGGGGATGATGGCAGGAGATGGGTTAGTAGATTTGACAGAGAACAGCGCATCGTTACCGCAACGTCCAAGACATGGCTGGAAGACTTCAATATAATGCTCGAAGGAGAGGCAGCAGTGTGGGCCGATAAAGAAATGTCCGAATACCTGTCAAGGGGCTTAATCCAACTATTCGATGAGGCAGAGGCTTTAGTGGCCAAAGGCAAGGTGATCAAAGCATTCGAGGACAAATTCCCTAGAAAAGCTGCAAGCTAAAGGATAACGGGTCGGCTACGAAAGAGATAGCAAAGCTCAAGCAGAAAGAGAGTGAATCAATGCAGGAATACCACACTCGAGCATTGAATCTCCTACGGAGAGCAAAGGGTGAGGATGACGATACCAAGACTGGCGCTAGTAACTCAGTACTAGTGATGGCCATTGATCAGTTCATCGAGGGTATTCGCGATCGGAGGCTCCGAACAAAGGTCACAAATATGAACGCACCAAAGACCCTGGCATAGTGCTTGGACAAGATCGAAGAGGCAGAACGCAAGCTCGAGAAGGAGGACCGCATCGTCGAAGAAGAGAAGCGGCACGAGAAGGAAGAGACCTATGCTGAATACACCCGGTTGACTATGGAAGGTCTGCCTATACCGATCACACTAGCCAACAAAGTCCGCGAGTTCAACAAGACCAAGGATACAGACGGAAAACAGTTAGCAGCGAAGGATGATGAACACGACGGCGACAAGACGATGAAGTCCGGTACGTCAGTTGAGCAACCACATAGATACTGGCGCAGCCTCTTACCAGCAGTCGCAGCAGACGTATTTTGTGTACGACCCTCGGACCGGACAGTATCAGCAGGCATACTCACCGCCGCCATTCGCACCAGGTGGGCAATAGCATTTCTCTCCAATCCAGCACTATCAGCTGCCATTCTAGCAATATCCTGGGCAGGCTCAGATGCCACCATACAGCAGTCCTCTAGGACAACAGCAGCAGCAGCAGTAGCACCGACCACCGCACCAGAGACAGGCATCTCAGGTACCTTAGCAAGCCTAAGGAGCCTTCCGCCTACAGCGTCAGACGCCCGAAGGCCAGCCAAAGTACTATGCAGAAGCCCTCCGTCATACACGGGAGAGATATCCAAATTTTGATCCTTCTCAGTCAAGCCACGAGATTATCAATGGCTCAGTAATCTACTGCCACGACAAAGATAACCCCATGTGCTACAAATGTGGTCAACGAGGACACATGAGCGGAACATGCCTTAGACAGTATCTTCCGTCTGACCAACAACAATATCTCTTTGACCTAGTACGAGAACAGAGCAATACATATCACTAAGGCAACCCAAATCCATTCAATCGACCAACAACACCGATCAACGGGCAGTAGGCTCCGGGTACGCCACGGGCACCTTCGAGGCAGCACGAACAACCAGCACAGGTTAGCAAGATCAGTGCTGGAGATGGAACAAGCACCAAGACCGACAGCGAGAAAATATGCGACCTGCTGGCAGGCATTAAGTTCACTGGGAAGAAGATCAGCAAAGTCAACAACATCGCCACCTCAACGAATATGCAAGATACTAGCGACTCAACTGGCGAGCCAATCGACAGTACCGCAGATGTTAATGATACGGGCATCAAGCGAGGCCGCTTTGAGGAAGATGAAGAGCCAGACGTCGACCATGAGCGTAAGCGCGTTATCAAACCAATAAAGAAAAAAGTTCGAATGGGCAAGAAGCGTCGCAACCCAATGAAGCCAATCAACGCTATGTTCCCGCAGGCTCCGCCAGACGTGGCTAAGTTCTTGCAATCCATCGAAGTAAAGATCCCTATTACGTGGTTGATGCAGTGGGCCCCGTGGCTCAGGGACGAGACTAAGCACCTGTTCTCGCAACCACGACTCCGACAGCCAAGGAAGAAGAAGGCATTGGAACCAGAGTCAGAAGGACGGGGTTAGACACCTCAACAAGGTCCAGGTGTAGCACCTCTAGCCACACTAGCGCAGCCATTACAACCACCGCAGCCAACGCAGCCAGCATAGCAAACACAGCCAGCACAACCAGCGCCGCCAGCGCCGGCCTCTCTAAACCAAGAGCAATCACTGGCTCTACACCTAGATGGGATGGACACTGACGAAGTGTTGTCAGTTCGCAGCGAGACCTCACTATATCGCAAACTAGCAGAGCGGCAAGGGAAGACTGCGCAAACGAACACTGGCTATGTCAACATGGCAGAGACGAGGACGGAACTGGAGCACAAGCCCGAGCCGGAAGCCTGACAGATGCAGAAGGCCATTCTGGAGGCAATGCAGGCAGCAATTACTAAAGCACTTAAGAATAAGCTGATCGTTGACAATAAGAAGCCAGCGCTAGCAAAGACTGCAAGCTCAACCCGTATTAGCAGCGTAGTACAGAACTCTATCACACGGTTCTAGAACAGGCCATCCGATAACAAAGCATTCAGTATTCCGGCCACAATCTGGGCTAGTAGAGAGACAGAAGAAGATTCAGCCGCATCAATTCCACGCAACCAAGTTGCTACAGATCAAGGATTAGACATCAACTTGATCTATCCACACCTACGCTAGGGCGCCGAGCTCAAATTGCACGATATCACTAACTACGGGTTCAATAGTATAAGCATGAGTGTAGCCTATGTTCCGCTAACTCATTTTGTCACTTTCTAGATAAAGGTGATAGGCATTATGCGGGAAACTTAGGCATTCGTGTGCCCAAAGGAGCGAGGAAATCTCTCTCTACTGCTCGGCTTACTATAGCTTTTTGAAGTCAACGCTCACATCCAGATCCGCGATGAGACTATTCTAATAGGAGATCCAACCAGAAGCGAGACAGTTATCGCCATAACAACTGAGCTTCGAGATGGAGAGAGCATCAAGGTGCTACTAGAGACGGCTATGAGAGTGAACAACTAGCAAGAACCGGATGAAGTGGAACACTTCTTTGAGGAGATTACGAGGCGCATTCGCGACGCTACACTGGATAATGACGAAGATAGCGACGGAGAGACTGACAGCAGCAGTGAAGAAGAGTCAGGCAGTGAAGAGGAGGATTTTTAGGGAGTCCTTAGCAGGACATGTCTGGTGCGCGTGTTGCAAGATCAGAATCAATGGGCTGCAGTGCCCGCAGTGTGGCAAATCCATTCGAGAGGTCGAGGCAAATGAGCCAGAGCCTGTCTGCTTCTTCAGAGCCAACGAGCCATGTGGATTTCTATCTCAATGGTACCGTAGCAGTTTCGAGTGGTAGGGCATGCCGTTCAATTGCGCAGAACAGTTCATAATGCTGAGAAGAGCCGAGCTATACGAGGACTACACAATCGCGGAGATCATCATGGCATGCTCTAAACCATGGAGACAGAAGTCACTAGGCAGAAGTGTGCAAGGCTACCGACCAGATGATAAGCTATGTGCAGGGAACATGGACGCCATTGTTGAAGAGGGCAACATACTGGAGTTCTCGCGGAACCCTGCACTGCTGGCAGCCTTGGCTGCAACCGATGGTCAAGCAATATATGAGGCATCGCCGACTGACCGCCGATGGGGAACCGGGTTCTGGGCAAACGACGCAGACAAGGAAGGGGCAATCAATTTCGAAGAAAACAGGCTAGGAAAGGTACTAATGAGGGTGCGAGCACGATTGACGGATCAGGTGTTTGAGTCGACAGCGGTAGCATCCAACTTATCTCGGACAGGCAATCAGGGCCGGTGGACTTTTGGGCCACCTGACGAGCCGCCACAAGAAGCCAAAGTAATGGCAATCAGCACGGAGATCCTGTGCGGGCATTAGATCAACGACGGCAACATAAGGAGTCCCTGCCACGTAGGCGTATGCAATCATGAGTACTGCAAGAACTTCTTCCTCGGACCAGGAGCGCCAAGCAACATGTCAGAAGTCCAAGAGAGGTGGTATGGCGACGTCTACCGGAAATTACGATACCAACAACAACCAAACCATTGGAACGAAGCAAAGCGGAAGTCCTTTTCAAGGTTTGTTCTGAACTTTAGATGGATGAAGGCCAACGATACACTACACAAGCGAGCACAACCAAAGTCAAACAGGTAGGTCTTGTGCGTCCAGCCGTAGCAAGTGGCCACGCTGCTGAAGAAGAAATACGGTAAGGCAGGACACTTCAACCTACGCATTGTATACCAGAAGCTTCTGAGAAAGGGAGTACGAAAGGTTTGAGAACTGATAAAGGGTCGGTCACGTATTCAACCTGCCAAGACACGAGACAAGGCGACTTCCGCCTCCTACCTGTTCTTAGACTTAGATACCTGCGAACCCTTCCAACCATCTTTCTTGTGTATATCAACTATCAAGTCTGCTGCTTGACAGACGTCTTCCGCTTGAAATTTTCGCTCTACCACGGGCGTGTTTGTACGTACTTGAATGCTATGCTTCCAGCAATGAATGCCTCCGGAGTCCTCGCCACAAATGATTGCGTTGGTTGGCAACCGATTGACAAATCTCTACGCATTCGTCAGCCAGCTCTTAGGCCGGAACAACTTTTCAAAAGCTACGCAATTCGCTCTCATGTCACACACTGTCTCTTTTCTTCATGGATACTTTGTACGCGTAGTTAACTGATTTGCGTGGGATCAGTGCATGTATGCTTCTTTCTTCCTGTTCTTCTAAATACATTCTCTCTAGTTCCTCGCCCAAGGATGAAAAGGAGCAGCAATAGGAGCTCGGTCAGGGATTTTGGTACTGGAGACGCGCCTACTGAATTCCTTGGCCAGCTGAGCGGCGGAACATGTCAATTTGGACTCGAAGAAGAGTGGTAGGTGTTGTAGATTGACGGATCGACAGCGTTCGCCAGTAGCGGCGATTGCGAGCCAGTTGGTTTCGAGGGCGTGGTTGCATTGGCGGATTGTGGTTTCGAGATTGGCTTTGAGCGTAGTCCAGCGATCTTCAGCGAGGCCGGCGGTGACTGCGGTTTTGTAGGCGAGTGTCCACAGTTTGCAGGACTGTATTGTTGGCCAGCGTTGAGTTCGGGCGCAGCGCTCGAGGAGACTTCGCTCGCGGGTCCAGTCGCCGACGATGGCTTGCAGGTGGTGGAGGAGAGGTTCCTGTTGCGCGGCACAGTCTTGGAGGATGCGTTCCAGGGCGAGGAAATGTCTGTCGAGCTGGACGAGCTCCGAGGAGATGTTGGAGAAGACATCACCGACTGCTTGCTCGGTCGCTGCTGGGAGCGGGGGTGAGGGGCGGCCTAAACAGCCTATTGCCGGACAGGGAGGGTCGAATTGGAGAGAATGGTAGCGGAGGATGATATCCTGGAAGAAGTCTGGTCTCGTATGTGGTTGATGGTGCACCATGTTGCAGCGAATGCTATCGATTTGACAGATTTGGGCGTGCAGATCGAACCTGGCGGCTGTGAAGTTGCTTGAGTTTTCATAAGTGCTCCGGACGGATTGCAGAAAAGCTTCGACTTTCAGGACAGCTTGGGTCTCGGTAGTGCGCTCGACGTAGGGGATCCAGAATGGTAATGTGAGGAAGATGAGGATGAGAAAGAAGAGACCACAGAAGATACGGAACTTGATGTTCCATGTCCGATCGTTTGTCGATAATGGCAGTGAGCCCAATTGCCGGAGGTACCGTGGTTCTTCTTCTTGCTGAACACATCTCCGAGGTCCAGGAACGGGTGGAGCTTTTCGAAGCTTCGGTGTTCTTGCTGCTTCAATCTCTAGTTCTGTGCTCCAGGTCTGCTCGGGCTCCTCTACGGCGGAGTACTCTTCTGGCAATTCGTAGTCGATGTTCGGTGATGGTGTCCGAAGCTTCGACGTTTGCAGAATGTGGGCCGACTTTGACTCGCCTCGAGATGAAACAGGGAGCTGCTGGAACATTGGATGCTGCTGGAACATTGGATGTTGCTGGAACATTGGATGTTCGAAACCAGCGCCGGAGCGAAGAATCGCGGTCTCTGACGCTTCAAGGCTCGGTGAAGACATTGACGACCTTGTCCGTGTATCCGGGGCCAGTGAATGTCCTTGGACTTTCGCGAAGCCGGGAGAAAGCGGTGGCGAGTGTGTTGTTCGAGTTAAGATTGTTTCTTCCGGCTTCCTGTCACCCACCGTAGTCTCCTGGAGATGTGGCGAAGTCGACAGAAGCCGGATTTCGTTCTGAGCATGGCCTGCAGACTGGCGCCAATCATCTGAAGCTGATACCAACGGTGCTGCAGTACCAGTAGCATGCTTCATCAAAGGCGGATGGACGTGCTCGGCCGAGCGAGTGGCTACGTGGCTCAAAGTTGGCGATGGAGCAGGCGACCGTATGTCTGTGTGAGGAGAGGGTTTGGACCAGACTTCCATCGTAGAGTGGGACGGTTCGTTTTGCTCCTCCAGGCTTGGCGCAGAGAGTCTCAGCGGCGATGATCTACTCGGCGTGTATCGCTGCTGCGTTCTCTCGTTGCTGGTTATTCGTCTCCGCAGGGCTCTTGTCGGTGTCGAGTGTGGCGTGCTAGCCGCCGAAGAGTCTGGTGTCTTGGCAACACTCTGTCTGGCAGGCGGCGGCGGAAGCGAACGAGCCTGGTGAGATTCTCTCAGGCTATCAGGATATCTTGGAATTGGCGTTCGACTCGATGGTGATTCAGCAACAGCTTCCTCATTCGGCGGAGACTGCCTCGCACTCGAGCGGGGACTGTGATGTGATATGGGAGACGAATGCAGCAACGAGGTGGGAAGTGCTGGGGGTGGTGTTGTTGGAGCATGGCCATGGCGTTGGTCTGATGCAGGCGGCGGCGGCGATGCTGAAGCAGGCGACGACGCCCTGGACTTGTTCCTTTCCATCACCGCGTTGACCGCACTCCAGTCCCACCCCATGCTGGTGGTCCACGATGTGTGTTCAGTGCCAGTGCCAGTGCCACGCGAACAAGCAATGCCAAGTCGTTCTCAGTCAGCAAAGAGGCTCAGCTTTGCCAAGTCCGGGCGGAGGCGGATCGGTCCGGAATTCCCCGCCGACCGGTCTTCAAGATACAGCATCTGAACGCATCGGAAGGCTATCAATTTCTCCCCATTTCTGGCTAGCAAGGATTTGGGCCAATTACAATCTCGGCTTGACAGTTAAGCGTAAAGGACATAGCCATCCGATGCGTTCAGGCGCTGTACTTGAGCACAGACCACCATACGCACTTCCTTTTCGTGCGTGTGGTGAGCCGTGCGTATCAGCTTCGGCACCGTTCGGCACCCTCTGTCCCGCTTGGCGCCTTGAAGCTTGAATCGCGGCGCGGCGCGGCGGCGGGCAACGGCACGGCGCGGCGCGGCACTCAGGTACATGTCACATGATTTGACGGCGGCATGAGCTCCTGCGAACACCTGCGAGCGAGCGTATGCGAACACCGCTGCACATGCGAACGCCTCTTGTACCACCACGCTACCTGTCCACATCTCATCCACCACATCAACACATCTTACGGCTAGGAATCCAACAGTCCAGTCATTCATCGCACCCCCCAGTCTTTGTTGCTGTCAAACGCGCGAGCACCGTCGCACCTCCGACTGCACTGCACATCGTGCAGAAAATTGCTGTCAAGTCGCATATGTTGCAGGGATCTTTGTGGCAGTCCATCCAATGTCTCTGGACTGCAAGCTGTGTGTCTCAGAATCATCATGGCGGTCTGCGGCTCTCTGCTCCTGATGAAGCAACCTCAACAACACTCTGGCCATGCCATGCTCTCCTTATCCACCTCCGTCTTGACCTGCTGCATTCATCTTGCCCATCTTCCGAAGCACGGTGACTAGTGCGAAGTCATGGCTTCAACAGGCGTCGCCAGTCGTTCCGCGGTAAGCTCACATTCCTCTCTGCGTACTGTACGTGACCTATCTGATCGAATGAGCCAGAGGTCATTCGAACAGCGCATCGACCGCAAGCTTGAAAAGGCCTATCAAGGCTACTGCGCCATTCGTGATGCCCTTGAGGAGATGCAACTCGGCCCAGCCGTGCTTGGACCTCGCGTCGAAGAGCCCAAACGCCGCTGCGGCAGAGCTGGTCCTTGGCGTACCAAGACGCTTGCTGAGTTGGAGGAGGAGATTGGCGTAATGACACGTCTCGGTGCCGCCGTACTGTTCGGGTGGAACTCCAGACAGAACGTCCTTCAGAGACAATCGCAGCAGCAGCATCCGTATCCACCACCCGCCGCACGAGCTGAGCATCCTACACCGCCATCCCTCGCCGGTACCACTCCAATCGGTACTTTGGAGACTGACGACGCTGCTGCTGTTGCTGCAAGTCTGCACAGACTCCATCAGCTTGGTCGCCATCACCAGTACCACGACCAGCAAGAACAACACGGCTATCCACTCGGCGCTGTCGAATCTCAACCTAAGGGTGCTGGCCCGGCTCTCGCAATTCCCTTTGTTCCTTACGAGTTTGGCAAGGATCCCACACAATTCCAAGATCAAGAGCAGCAGCAATATGGAGAAGTTGCCCAATTGTCCGGAGGTCATCACATGCCCATTGACGCCGTCCAACAGCCCACTGCCGACCCGAGCTCCTCCGGCAATGTCGAGCAGGCTCTTCCCACACCTATGCCGTACCAGCAGCCAGACATGGGATTGGGCGATGGAACTCAGCAGAACGCAGGAGATGGGGTAAACGAGGACTTGTGGGATTCGTCGGATTCTCAAGATCAGGAGCGAGCGGATGATTTTTTGGAGCAGGAACTCTTGAACTGGGCGCAGATGTTGGGCGTAGATTTGTCCATGGCACCGGACCAGGGTCAGGAGGGTGCTTCGGAGGCAATGTGATGGCGTGGAGAATAACAGTCGTACACTTTTACCTTAGCTACCATTGCCAACTTGCAGGTTGTTGCGATGGTAGCTTCACATGCTCCGGGTCGCTACCCTGAGGCAATGAAATGCAATGCAGTGCTCTTGCCACTCTCGCTGCTTGTTACCGCTGACGACTAGTTTGATATTCTTCTGCAACGTTGAGTACCCACTCATTCATTTCATTCTCGAAATGCAGTACATGGACCTCGGCTGTCGAGACTGGAGGATGTATCACGTGTGGACGTGCCCGCTTGGTCTCGGGACTATTTCGGCAGAGACGCATTTACACCTCCACCTCCCATGTCTGTTCTCTGCTTCACAACTCTCACGCATCTCTCATCAACGCGCGCGCTTGAGCTCAAGTCTCGGGTCTCGAGTCACGAATCCTGAATACAGCAATTTCATCCTACGTCACCGGAAGAATGGCCCGAGCAATACCCATTGTCACTGCGGCCCGCCGCCAAACGCGTACAAAGCACATATGCATTCCAATGGACGTTTGTTGCAACAAGCCAATGCTGCCCAGTCGCCAACCGCCCACCAGCTTCTCCAGCGCGCACACACATACCCATGCCCGCACTGCGCTCCCATTACCGCCTGTGATAGTATGGTCCAGCAAACATGGCTCCCACGCTTCGACCACTCGCACACCGCAGGCCCAACACCTCCCACATCAACCACGACCCATACCCACGCCATGCAAGAATGCCACAGCAGCCATCACCAAAAGGTCTCGTCCCTTTGTCGACTCCATTCCGTCTAGATCGACTATCGCCACTGCTTAGCTGCCAACCTCGACCAGCTGAGCACCCAGCGCACCGCTCAAGCTTAACACCCCGAAGTCGATACTCCACCCCTATTGCCGACTCGGCGTACATGTCCCGGAGGTCGGCCGAGACGGAGGTATCCGAGTCAGAAGAAACAGAAGAAAAGCTGGAAGAAGAGGAAGAAGAGGAAGAAAAGGAAAAGGAGCGCGGGTGTCCATGGTGGTGTGCATGCTTACTACTGCTCCTCGGCGCCATACTCGCCCTCGGACTTTGGCGTGTGCTCGCAGTAGTGAAGCCTCGGTCGTGGCAGCCTCCGAAACACCCACAATCAAATCCAATGGATCAATGCTTCCGCGCGCAGGTGGATATGGCTGATGCACCACGCCTCCTACCCCGAGGGCTTCGGGCTCCCTTGTCAGCAATGCTAGTGACTCTCGCAAGGGACCCGGACTCCGCTTCGGCATGGCTGCAGTCGGCGCCAATGCCTTTTGCGCCGCCAGTCTTGCCAGATTCCCCAGAATACATCAAGCTCCAAGGAACACGAAACAGAATGCATAAATCTATACTGTCGGAATACGGTCACGGGTTCCATCCGGATGTCAGCCCTCTCATTGCGTGGTGGAAGCGTTTGCAAGCTCCCGCAATCATGACAACACCCAGCGCTGGTCAAGTAGCAGCGGTGGAGCGACTAGGACCCTCACGACTTCGCCGATGGGCTTGCACCTGGCTGCCGAACGACCTCACCGATCAGTACCTTCACCTCCCGTGCGCTGCGCAAGCTTACGCCGACAGCCCACTGAAAGCTCTCGATGTACTACTGAATATGACTACTCTGGCGCGCAATTCATGCACACCTGGCAAGCAATCGGCCGCCGATCCGATGGCTGTCGCACAAACCATGGCCGCTGCCGAGTCTGTTCAGCAGCTTGTCTTGGAACAGGTGGGCCGCATCGCGGAAAGGGAGTCTAACATTCTGCATTATGAACTGGAGGACAGCAACCGCGTATCGTGGACAGATCCAACCTTACATGCAGCTCCTTGGTATCCGCTGGGCAAGGGCAGTCGCAATGGTGTCTCCTGGAATACTATGCTCTCTAGCACTCCTCAAATCAGTAGTACCGCAGTCCCCTCCGAATCCTCCGAACGCGAGCTGAATGCTCTCGCTGCTGTTTTCGCTGAAGCGACATGGTTTCAACTTACAGGCGCGATCATTCAAGTCATTAACGACCTCGTCACTGCCGAATGCCGCCAGATTTCTTCTCACGCCACCAGAATCGAGGAGGAGGGAGTCGAAGAACTTGTTGCAGCCTTCCGCAGACCAAATGCAAGTCTGTCGTCGTCCCAGCTGCACCAGCTCGCGATGTCCTTGCTGCGGCTAGGCTTGAAAGTTCTTATTGAGGAGGAGCAGCCACCACAAGCCGATGCCAAGTACTACACCTTGCTCGAGCCTCTGATTGATGAGAATGGCGTCTTTAACGAGCACTTGTACAGTGGTGCCGAGGATGAATGGACGTTTGACGATGACGGTTTTCCTATTAAACGCACTTGGCGCGGACACGGTGACGATGCTGAAAGCAGATACTCTCGAACGGCATTGGAGAAGATGTGGAAGGGTGTGGTCTTGGGATTTGGTCGCAATTGGGGCAAGGAGCGAACGAGCTCGCAGCCAGAGACGTGGCAAACGTGTCTCCGCGACATAGCTGGCACTGCATCTTTTCACCGAGATGGGCCTCTGATTGCCAATGCTGACGGTGACATTGGACTAGGGCAACGTCTTGCGCATGAGGCTGTCTGGACCTTCTGGCATACCGGTGCCTCGCCGCTATGGTTCACCAACGCACATCGTGCCAAGGACAATGGCAACGGTGGAGGGGTTACGAAATTCGACCATGAAAACCCGGATTCGTGGTCGAGTGAGGGAAAATTGTATCGTGAGGATCTGAGGGTATCAAGTCAAGCGGGTGTGTTTATGAAGGCGAGCGATGTAGACATGGATCTTGTTTGGGCATGGGGAAGGCAATAGAGGCTGGATGGCACAAGGAAACGGTTCGTTTGGCGTTTAGGCAATGAATGGTACCAAGGGATCAAGGTTTGCTGCGACGGCATTTGGTTGAAGAAGGCATGGTGTCCTTTGAATTGTGGAACAAGTCAAGTAGCTAGTGCCAAATTGATGCATCGATGTTGAAAGTGTGTAATATGGACGTTCTAACGATGCTGTGGCGAAGTCTCTCAATGTGGCGAAGTCTCGACTGCCATGCCAAAAGCCACGTTGTGCGGAGTGCGGAGGATCTCCGTCAAGGCTGGGGTTCGGACCGGTCCTTTGCCAAGAACCACCACCACGTCGTATCTTGATAACTTCAGCGTCGACTTGTACATCAACGTTGTGCAGCATCGCGATCATGATGACAATGGTAGATGATGATACCACGGACCTTTGCTCCGCCCCCCATTACTGTCGTCTCCACAACAATGCTGACGTCGTCTACACCACTCCAGTGCAGCAAACATTCTGTGGTGCATGCGACGGCATAGAACCTCCCTTCCCCGCTCCGTGCATGTCTCGGCGGAGGGCATCTGGCCGCGCAGTAACTGGCAAGCCGTGCAGCTGATCCGACAGCCTAGTCGCTCAGTTGCTGCAGAACTGGCCATCGTGCAAACATCCCTATAATGCGAGCGTCTGGTCAGCTTGTGCAGAACTGCTACCGTGTGCTCCTCCATTCGATAAAAAGGTCGAGCGTCCACCTTTCACTACCATCGCTACCGCTACCGCTACCGCTACCTGCCACACTTGACACAAATCACCTGGATTCTTTCCATTGCCGCCATCCAAGCAAGCACATCGAACCTGACAAGCAACTCTCTGCCACCCTAGACATCGACTTCCACCATGTCTATCCCTACAAACACCACCAATGAGCCTACCAAGGTGAGATCATTGCCTAGTTCGACCCTGATGCCGAACTAACTTGTTTTTGATCAGCTGTATTCCAGCCTCACTCACGAGCAGATGCGCGACAATATGCGTATTACCTGGAAGTCTGAGATCGAGGACAAGCTATATCAATTCTGCGGCCAAGAGGTTATCACGGCTAAGAGCGTCCCGAGCGCTCACCAGTGCATCGAACTTATGCAGTTCATCGGCTTCGATACCGAGGACACAGACGTCTACAAGAACGCCCTAACCAAGGTTGTGGCCTGGATCACTAGCCACATGAGCTCCTCAAAGCTCTCCAGCCTAGTGAAGGAAGTCTTCGAGCCCGGCAAGAAGCTCGCACCTGCTGACGTCTCCGTCCACACCTGGATGACTACTTGGCGCTCCACCGGCTACTCGCCTACGAAGAATGGCTTCGATGTGCCAGTGACTGCTCCTCAGCAGTCTTGGACTCCCATTCGTCGCGTTACCCCAGTGGGTCAACTGGCCGTCGTCTCGCAAGGCTGCGCAATGAGATTTGCCGGCATAATGGTCTCTACCTCTACCATGGCGCCAGCCGAACAAGGCTTCACCACATCCACCTCGGTACCAATCGTCATGCCGACTGCTGCTGGTCCTGTGGCTGCTCCAGTGGTCAAGATTCTGCCCAGCAAGTTCCACACCGACATGATCGAGGTCATGACCGACCAGACCAAAGACTTTACGCCTGATCAGGTGTCCACCTGGCTGAACGATCATGGGCGTAAATTCATCGAGAGCCTACTCGCCCAGGTCAAAGCTGCGAACGCTACTGCACCCAAGCTTCAGAATCTGTCCAGCCATGTTGCTGCGCTCAAGGATGAGGTGAAGCTGTCCAAGGACGAAGCCAAGAAGTCTAACGTTCAAATCGCGGCGCTCGAGACCGAGATTGCGGACCTAAACAATCACATTGCCGAAATCAAGGGCGATGCTCGCAAGCTCGATGCCGAGTGGCGCCAGCGTGAGGATCAGTCACAGGAGATCATCAAGCAGCTTGACGCCGAGATCAGTCAGCTGAAAGTCCGCAACGACTTCAAGGGTGCCAAGCAGCAGCCTCCTTCGCCACCAACTACTCCTATGCGTAGTCACGCTCGCACCAATGACTCCCTTCCAGCTCCACGTGGTCAGCGTGTCCGCTTCGCCTCCGAGGAAGCCGACTCCGAGCGTGATATCCGAGCCCAGATCGATACCTACCGTCAGCAAGCTTCGCCAACGCCTGACATCGACGACATTCTGCGTGGCAGATTTGGCATGCCACAAGGCTCCACTGACTACCCAGTCCTACCGAGCATCACTGACATGGAGGCCGAGTTGCGCAAATTGGGCGTCAACGTCTGAGGGAAGCCAGCCACCTGTCAGTGCTTTTCAGCATCACCACTTCTCGCATCGCCCAACGCAGGTCTTCAGCATTGCACTACAGCATCACCACTACGACGATTGACGGCCAAATGGTAACTCGCCGCATCTCTTCACCACCTCATCATATCGCCCAACGCAGCATTTTACTACAACACCAGCACATTGCACCATGCCACAGTATCTGAGCACATCGCCACATCACCACATCGCCCCATCACAGCATTTAGCATTGCACTACAGCATCTCCACTACGACGATTGACGGCCGAATGGAACCTCACAGCATCTCTTCATCACCTCATCACATCGCCCAACGAAGCATTTTACCAAACACTAGCACATTGCACTATGCCACATTATCCGAGATCACCACATCACGACATCACAACAGTCTTCAGCATTGCACTACAGCACATCACCACCATAACGATTGACGGCCGAATGGGTATCCCACAGCACGGCATCTCTTGATGCACACGGGTCTTCCCACACCCACACGCTCATTTACAAACATAGCATGATCTGACAGTCGACGCATTACCCCCCTCCCCCAGATAGAACACGTATGCAATTGTTTTGTTCGTCGTTCTTGTCAGTTCAGTGATTTATTTGCTTTTGTCTCTCGTCATTCGGCGAATAATCTCTCCACTATTGCTTTCCGCCCTTCTCGGTTGGATGGATGGCATCTGACGCTGTTCGCTCCTCTGGCTGTCGTTGGCTGGACTGATCAAACCGGGAGGCTGGTAGGTGTCTTCGTCTTGTATCGCTGTCGATAAATGCGCATAAATCGGCTTGCCCTTCCCCCTGGGGACCTGAACTCGAAAGGATCTCGGACAAAATTGCTGACACTGGTACTTCATTGCAGATTGGATACTGTTCATTGCTTCTCGGTTGGATGGATGGCATCTGACGCAGCTCGCTCCGCTGGTTGTTGTTGGCTGGACTGATCCAAACCAGGAGGCTGGCAGGTGTCTTCGTCTTGTATCGCTGCCGATAAATGCGCATACATCGGCTTGCCCTTCGCCCTGGGGTTTGTGAACTCGAAAGGATCTCGGACAAAATTGCTGACACAGGTACTTCATTGCAGATTGGATACTGTCCATTGGCATCAGCGACAGACTCATCATCTGTACGATTCTCCAGAGGCTGTCTCTAATCACTTCAACCTGACCTCTGGCTTCTGTCTCGATATCCGCTCGCTTCAGGGGTGTGCCAGTGAGAATGACAGACACTTCATAGCGCCCGAACACTTGAGACTTGCATTGCGGGATCGAGAACGGAATGGCCGTAACAGACAGGACCTGTCGAGCTGAGGAGGGCTGACAGGGTCAGATGGATCATAAAGCGCAATGAAGATACGAGGAACAGTAGAGGCCAAAGTAGGAACAGCAAGTGTGTTGTTATTGTTCTACAGGTTGTAGCTGAACCTGAAAGGTGACAGGTTGGAATAATCGTCACGTGATCCTGGGTGCCCCTAGCAGGGGGAAGGCTAATCACCCCTAGGGGGGCCATTGGCACGGTTGACTGTTCGGGCGTTTCTATGGTTTGACTGTTTGGGCGAGTGTGTGCTTTCTACGTATATCCAGGTATCAATATTTGGCTGTAGCACGCGATTTACTGTACTACACGCAAGTCAGCACATTCTTCCACCCCCGCTTGCCCGATAGAAAGTATCGTAATGCTTGGCAGTAGCCTCGAATATCTAATACTATGTAGACACACACCTATTCCACTCGGAAGCAGCAACGGCCTTCTATACTAGGACTGGCAAGCATTGATAACCGTCGATTTACGTATAGCACGTCCATCGTGTACTATAGCGAAATGCCGGAGGTCTCCAAGCTCTTATGCAACAGCCAAATAACGGAGGTTCCAAGTTCTCAGTATAAGCAAGCATCAATGATCTTTTTTAGCTGTAGCACGCCTATTGTGTACTATAGCGAAATGCCGGAGGTTTGCAAGTTCTTAGGACCTACTTCGCAGAAGAGATCGAGATATTACTCTGCGCACTCTAGTAGACCACTAAACAGCCATATGGGTTCCATACACAAGGGCATTTTCGAGAAGACTATGTCTTTGATCGAAGCACGTCCCCGAGCCTGGAATCTAGAAATTAAGCGATGTCATTCTCTAGGCTCTCCTCCATATCAATTAATGAGCCTTATCTAGAAACAATTAGTACGTAAAACACCAATGCTCGGTCTTCTAAATGAAGTTTACCTACAAGAGCGTCTACCGTAGTTAAGACTGCGAGGTCAAAAGTGTTCACCGTCGTACCAACGGGGCTAGGAAGGTGTCTCTTTGAAGACACGATCGGTAATCTCAGTCTTGCTTCCAATCTCTGCCTCTGCTCGCCTCGGACGAGCCTAACTTCGAAGACCTACCAAAGTCCCAAGCACTATTGCAATGAGTTGGTAAGAAAAGATACCAGGGCCGCTTTAGTAGGAGCATGGCTTGAGTAGACATATTTCACCTATAGGCAGATAAGGGAAGTCATGGCGTGAAGTCAGGGCAGGCAAAACACGAGAAGGCTTTCTAGCCTGATTGCTGATTTGTTACCGTCGCTTTCTCGGGTTGGTGAAAGTAGGTAGAAGTCCTGCGTACTGAAAAACGAGGAACAGCGGGCTAATGTCTATTTTACAAGTGTTGAATTCGCTGGCCCATTAATCAGTTCAAGTGTGCATTCGGATTTCATCTTTTTCGCCACGTTACGCAATTTCGATGCCTCAGCAACGGTTCACGATGACTACTACTACCCTGGAGTCTACGACAGCTTCAGTGTAGTGCAATCTGGCAGCATGTAGGACCCGTTATCGTTGTCGTAGTAACGAGAGGCAATGGTGTATAGAAAAACACGTCTTGCGGCTCATGACACCGCTGGCTGGTCCCAGTTTCCATTCCGACACATCTCAGTGGTGCGAATGTCTGTAGTAACATGAATTGATGACAGTGTGCGAGTACTACTGGCAGTGTTTGGATGTGTCCAGGTTCTGAAGACTTTTGAGTAGACCCTGTTGCATCGTTGGAGCTGCTCCTACAGTGGGCTATGAGTGCGCCCTAACGACATCCTGGCATTACGAAAGACTCATTGCACACGTCAGTAGCTGCGTCTTGCCTCCGCGCAAAATGTAAAGGTGTGCTGCGGGTTGACACTCCCTACGATTACTGTTTCGAGCGGACATAGGCGAGACAGGGCAGTATGGATGGGGGTTAAGCGAGCATGATAGAGAATGTGCTGTACAGGATCGCCATCCATGGACTGTGCCGCCTCAATGGTTACAGATCCTGAAAATTCAGTAGTCGACAACTTGACAATAGTAGAGACAGGATAAGGTTGATGCCAGAAGTGCTGTTGCGAGCTGCCCTTGGTTTTCAGCAAGCCTGAGCGAGGTCCGGTAGGGCTTGTACAGTCTACGACTTCTTTCATCTAAACACCAGGCCTTCTCGGGTAACTGTATATGGTTCCTCTCGATTCTTTAGCGAAACGTGTCGTCCGTTGTAGTGCGGAACGTAGGGGGAATGGCACAGTGCGAAACGTTGATAGAAGGTCCGTGAACAGAGGGCAGATAGTGCGGATCTGCACTCCCTTAGCAAAGGACTGATTACGCATCTGGAAGGCATAAACGCTTCAGTTCTCGAAATATTGTGAGGCTCGAATTGAAGCGCAGCTATGGATGGATGGAAAGGGTTTTGGCCAGCGTTTTCGGAGTCAGAGCTTTCCTCGAATTTCTTCTGCCTATTGTCGGTCCGTCTGTTGTCTTCAAGCCCTGCCATAACGATGACCGATGCAGTGCTTGCTCGCGCGAATTCTCGTCCGTAGGAGTTTGAATGCATGCGTAGGGATATCACGCGTTCTTGGCCAGTCTGTATTGATTTGTGTTGTCGTAGACGCAAACAGAATCGGCTATCTTGTCGCGAGTCGGGTGAATACTGGGGTGGAAGACGACATCTAGCAGCAAAACGAACGCAGTCCGGATCTCTTGTCACGCAGGGCAAGATTGCTTGGTGTGTTGGTTGCGGCAACAAAGCCGGCTTTGCTGTTGAGAACCGTTCTTCGCCATAAGAGAGACCCTACGCAGTATATCTGCCGTTCGCTGTGAGTGCCTCGATATCTCGCGTCGTATCTGGAATCCAGGGCCACACTCGTAACAGAGCTCCCAGGTCGACTTATTCTTCCTCGTCGTAAGACACGGAGAACTTCAAGGAGTCTGCAAGCTGGGAATTGAGAGTGCCCGCGAGCTGAGACTGCGATAGTGAGCTGGCGGGCTGGGAATGTGTTGTGGCGATGGCTCAGGGCCTTCAAGCTTTTGCGGGCTACCAACACGTTCATCCTTGGCTGGCAGAGACTTCTCCCAGCGTCCCCACTTGTGAGCTCCCAATTTGTCGTGCTCAGGATCAACAGGAAACTCAATAGCGACCGAGTCTGTGCAGACCGCCTCGAGAGTCTCATGTCCCATGTAGGATTCTTGATGCGATTGAAACTGGCAATGTCACCCAGATAGACGTAGTCTTTCTTCGAGAATTTTTCCTCGGAGTGTGTACGAAAGCACGCACGGAGCGCAGATGAGGCCTCCTTGGGATCATGTTCAATCCGAGCAAATGAAGCATACCAAGTGATGCTGAGCCGCGGAACACGTCGAAGCTCAACATCCCGAACGCGACTTCTGGGAGGTGAGACGAAGTCGTCAAGCCATGCCTCCGAGGCAGTTCCAGAGGGTATGTATACGTGTGTCGATACCAAATCCCCTGAAAATGCTTGGTGCGAGTGGATGGATCGCGCCTCCTGGTCCGACAGCAGCGCTGGGAGACAGCGAAGGTTTGGTTGCGGGTCCGAGAATGTTGTTCTGTAGCATATGGGTGATGAGTGATCCAAAAAGAGAAGTGAATATTGCCTGGTGTGGTGTCATGTAGTCTCTTTACCCTGCATTGCCTGTGTCAAAAGAGGCAACGCCCAGCAAAGCCCTTCGATATCTGCAGAGGTGCGGTGAAGATACAATATCTTGACATCGTGCACCGCTTAGCGGTCTAGTCAACATGCGTGAAAAGGTATCGCGTATCCATTGCGCCATGCAATACTACATTGAGTATACTCCACCATCATTATTACTTCCACTCGATTCCACTGACTGCGTATAGCCCCACGAAAGTGCTGGCATTTCAGGATGTAAGGCTGCTGGCAGAGGATCAGATATCAGCGTCTTTCCTGGTCATACTTATTCCCATGTATCCCATGTACGCACACAAGGTCGTTCCCGAAGTGTCCGACACCTGACATGTAGTGCCGATCCTCTCAAAAGCCCACACCATTGGTCAAGCCGGGTTCAACTCTGGGCAGCATCTCTACCTCTTACGTCTTAATCTTTCTGAGCTGCTTCTTCAGCTTCTTATTCAGCTTCTTGTTCAACTTCTTGTTCAGCGTCTTGAGCCGGTAATTCTCTGCTTTGAGTCGCACGTTCTCGGCGCATTGTTCGTAGAAGGCGTACTCGGTCGCAGCGGCGGAGGTCACTGCGGACCCAGCGCTTGAGGTAGGGCTGTCACTGGCCATATTCGAGGCTGGGTTGTTCGTTGAAATGCGAAGCGGCGGCGCTCATTGACTGCGATTGCGAGAGGTGGTGCTGTAGCTGAATGTATGATGGGGCTTTGTGAGATGTCGTGATAAGGCAACAAGTCAGGTCGAGGGCATGGCAGTGAAGGAAGGTATAATGCGTGTTTTCGAAAGCCGCTGGCGGCTCTGCATGACCCATCACCCATGCCGTCTTCTGACATCTTCGAACACAGATGAGATTGCTCAATAATCAAGGCAGAGGATCTTTGGCTTGACAAAAAGGAGGCGCGGAAGATGTGAGGTGGAAGTGGAAGCAAAGGCGAGGCTTAGTAATCGAGTCTGGAGAGCGAAGCATCGGCGAGACTACGTGGTATGATAAGCTACATTCCATTATACGAGCGTTTTTCTTCCCTCTCGGCTATATTGATTAGACACTATATTGAGCCGTGCGGTGGCGGTAGTAGGTCTCCTAGTATACAAGCGAGTCTCTTGCAATTAAGCGAACATAGACCTACTCTATCTAATAGAGTAGATCTACTATTAATTAATCTAGCGGAATAGGTAGTATAGGCGATCGGAGCGGTTATTACGCGAGTATTGTGTTACTACTACTAGACGTCGTCTTATAAAGACTCTAACGGCTCGTTACTAGATAGAAGTTAGAGTATAGTTATTAGTACTATAGATAGTATATCTAGGTTACCCTTTAACCCTATAAGATCGTTCCCTAAATTCAATCTATTCGATTAGTCTTATAGATAACTAAGTAAATACCTTCTAGTATAGGAGACTCTAGTTAGGCCGAGAGCGTAGCCGCTACTATACTTCGAGAACTATCTACTACTATATAGTAATATATTCGCGAGACCTAGCTCTTAGGTTAACCCCTAAGTTATTAACTCCTCGCTAGCGCCGTATTCGTTACCTTATAGACAAGTACTATACTAAGCCTATACTAAGTCGTATAACTCGAGCTAGTAGAGTTAGTAATCTCTATAGTCTATACTAAGACAAGAGCTAGCTATCTAGTTACCGTAATCTCTATAGTCTATACCTAGATAAGAGCTAGCTATCTAGTTACCGTAGGAAGAAGATACGCCTCGATAAGAGCTACGGAAGTTTAAAGCCCCTAAGAAGAAGTAGTAAGAAGCGCTTAGTCGTAGCTAGATATATAAGGATATAGAGCTTAATAGTAAAGAGTTAAACGATAGTACGGACGAGGTAGGCTTATTAGCTATACTTAGAGATATTGAGTAGGCATAGAAGGGTCGCAATAGTAGGCTACAAGTCTAGCGGACCTACGTTAAGTAGAATACGACTACCTATCTCGCTATACTACGACTAATAAAGTACTTCTATCGGCGCTTTCTTAAGGAGACTCCTACTAAGTTCTTCGAGTATCTTAGTATCGAGATTTAGCGTATCTTAAAGCTACAAGTACCGGCTTACTTAAAGCGTATTATTATCGGTAAGGGCGAGTTTAATAGGTAGGTAAACAAGCGTAAGAAATAGCCGAAGTTACCTTACTCGAGAGACTATAATCGTACGGAAATCGAGGTCTACTTAGACGATATAATCCTATAGTAACGTAAGAAGCTTAATAACTAGAAGAAGGCTCGAGATAATAAGCCGACTAAGTTATAGAAGGAACGAGAGCGTAAGGCTAACTTCCGCGAGTCTTAAATAAGATAGACTAAGAAGCGAGTACGTAGAGATAGTAAACCGCTAGAGTTAGATACTACTAGAGAGGGTTTTATCTATAGTACCTAAGGCTAATAGTCCGCTATTAATATAGCGCGTATCGAAGAGATAGGTATCGGTCTAAGAGGAAGAAAGAAGGCGAAGGCAATAGCTAAGACTACGTCGCTATAATAGTCTATAAGTATATAAGAACTACTTAGTTACTTTAACGAGAGTTAGAAGTCTACTAAGAAGTTTAACTCTTAGTTCCTCGAAGTACTACGAGGCCGCTTAGATCTACCTCCTACTAGTAATAATACTACGATCTTAGAGGCAAGAATTAGTAGATTAGCGGCAATAGTTAATAAATAAGGGAAGACGATAAAGGAGTATATTGCCGCTTAGAATATAACGAATAAGATATTAACTAAGATAGCGGGTTAGTCGTTATTATAGTTTAGGTTATTCGATAGAAAGTTAAACTCGCTAAGAGACGCGTTTATAAAGTAGGTAGAGGACTATAAGGGAGCGGCGGAGTAGACTAAGGGTACTAGTAGACGTATATAATTACCTAGAGCTTATAGAGGGGTCGATTTAGTATATAGAACGCATAGATTATAAGCATAATAGTATATATTAGGTCTAGTAAGGCCTAGTAGCTACTCTAGTAATACACTCTCCTTCTCCCTTACTACTAAGCTAAAGAATAATAATATTACGAAGCCTAACTACGCTTTCTTCGGACAAATCTCCTATACTATATATACTATTAAAATATATTAACTATAGCTCGGAATGCTCTTTAGACGTACCTCTTTATCCGATATACTATCCGGTTATATATTATCTAGGTCTAGGTTACTATCTAGCCGCGAGAGATAATAGGCTATAGGAGGCGGCCTATACTTAAACCTCCGCCCGATAGGATTAGGTATATTATTATTTCTAGTACCCTCCTATCTTATATATACGAGTATATTATATAATAATACCGATACCCTCTAGTATAGAGCTACCTACTAGCCGGTTTGAAGGCTATTCTTAAACTAATTATATAACTAGAATATCTCTATCTTGCCGAACGCTATCTCTACTAATATCCTCGTACTCGAGAGGTCCGTATTGAACTACCGCTTACTAATCTAAAGCTACCTAAAGCCGTTTAGATAAAGGAATAGAGTAATAATACTATAATACTCGCCGTACGCGCCGTTACCTATAAGGAATAGATACTTACGACTATAGAAGAGCTCTTAGAGTCGGTTTATAATACTAGTCTTCTTATATATCGCCTAATCGTACTTAGGACCGAGATAGCAATTACTTATTAATACTATTAATCTATCCGGTATCGTAATAGCCTAATACTTTATACTATTAGCGCTATAATAACCCGAGTACGTATCTAACTAAATCCCTAGATCTAATAGCCTCGTAATATCCTAGAATACACCGTCTACGAAACCCTAAACTTTACTACTACCCTATCCAAGATTAGATACATATTAGCTATAATTAGTTATCCCTTCGTATATTAATCTATAGTACTACGATATCGTTAAGGTCTAGCGGCGGTAAAGATATCTTATTACTCTATTAAAGATCGAGGATATCTAGGCGATTAACTTACTAAACAACGTTACTTAGTTATACTAGCGGTCCGTAAATACTAGCCTCTAGTATACTACGAATAGGGCTTCTAGTAGTATAGTAATATAAGTGCCTCCTTTATAGTACCTACTAGGCTGTAGTCTATAACGGACTCTTATTACTTCGTAATTAAACAAGATAGGCGCTATCTCTTCTAGTTACGCCTTACTAAAGCGTATTAACCGCCGTACTACTTCGTAGTTCAAGTCCTCGTAATTCTAGGCTATAGGTATTACTATAAATAGGTCCCTTAGCTTAGGTCTACGTATATTATTTATTATTATCTCTTATATATACTCGTGGCGTTACTTAGCGAGTGCGGTAATAGCAAGAAGGAGCTATTCTCGGTAGCGTTACTAAGCATTATATTAAACGAGGAATCTAGCAAGTAGGTCCGGATCTATACTATAGTATTCATTTATCTACCGATAGTTACAAGCCTAATTCTATAGCACTATACTAATATTGCTAAGCAAGACCGTGCGACGGAAGCTACACCTTCCGAAGGTCACGTTATAGTGATATTAATAACCGTGGCTTGTTGTATCCACTTACCTACAGTTAACCGAGACATACAGAACTGGAAGAAAACCGCTCGATATCTGCATTCCATCATATCTGTCAAAATTCATCTATCCAAAATAAGCATACTCACCGCCATCTCCCATTCTCTCCGTCATCTCCATCCACAAGGATCTGCTAAGCTGCGCCTTTCGGCGCCTGTCTTCCAGCACCGAGCCTACATCACTGCTCGACGCATCACGAGCCATATACTCCTCCAAAGCAGCCTGGTCACGCAGGTACTGCCCTTCAAGCAGCGACAACATGGCCTGGCGCATACCGCTAGCTGGAGGCGGTGGCGGAGCAGCAGCATTGGCGCTGCGGCCTTGCTCAATCTCCATCTCTGCCACCTCCACCTGAGGGCTTGGCTGGCTCTCCTTCTCTCCCACCTGAGGCCTTGGCTGGCTGCGGCCTTGCTCAGTCTCCTTCTCTCCCACCTGGGGGCTTGGCTGGCTGCGGCCTTTTCCCTTCTTCATCCCCTTCGCGCCTGCGCCTTGAGCGCCTATGGCGAAGCCGTCTTCTGGGGCTGCCTTGCGCTTGCCACTCGTGGCTGCTGCAGGCTGCTCGCCATTCTCCTCCTCCTCTCCATTCTCCTGCCCGCCACCTTCAGACTCTCGACCGAGAGTCGCCGAGGACGAACGTCCAGCATTGCCAGACACTACTGCTTCCAAGTAGGTCGGGAGCTCCGAACCGGGAGTACCTTGCTCCATCGCTTCAGTAACAAACGAAGACGATGCTACCGCTGCCGCTGCCGCTGCCGCCGACGCCAGACCTGCCGCTGTCCCTTGCACTTCCGATCCATCCTCCACTGGGGCTTTCGCCAAACCAGCGGAGGACGGCTCTCCTTGCATCGCAGTCGTTACCGCCAGGATATCTGTGGTCATTAAGACCGGATCACGCTTCGTATGGCGTCCAGCATTGCGTAGCCTTGCTACGACCTGCTGTTTCAACCTTCTCTTTACCTCCACTGCCAGCACTCTCTGCTCCTCTGCGATTCCCGCAAGCCGTCTCATCTTATCCAACATCTCTCCACTCCAAGCCGTAGGCTGATGCTCCCCAAAATTCCAATCGAACTCATTACGAAATCTGCGATTGATCGCGTCTATCTTCTTCACCATCTCCTGCTCTTTCAAAGCTGTCGTAGCCCGAGACAGCATCATAGCATCGTACTGCTGCTCTTCTTCATGCCGCAGCCTAGCAACGACTGCTGGCGCATTGTGCTCCAACCAACCGAAAATTGCTGCGATCTGGTATATGTTCCTCGTAGCTGCAATGCTCAAATTCCGGATCTTGGTCTCGCAGAAGCTCACGCGCGATTCCAGCCCCTGTCTAAGGCCAATTTCGGCGAGGATTCGCAGTTTTTCAACTGCTGCATCGAAAGGCGGAGCAGCCAGGAAAGACGAAGACATGCTGGCGAGGCGGGCGAGCACAGGAGAGGCGAGACGAAGAAGCGAAGCGAAGCGAAGCGAAGCGAGAATATGCGCAGCTCAATTCTCCAGAAACCAGAATCAACAACGACACTCGATGCTCTTCAGTCGGCCGAGTGCTTCAATACTACGAAACGCTCTCGTTCCAGATCGGTCCTGCCGTACACAACAAGTCTGCCCGGCACTTACTTACTACACAGACTCCTCGCTCAATCCTACATATCTGGGTTGCGTTCCTACAGACCCGTCCCTACAGTAACGATCAGATGCGTATGTAAAGCAAGTACGATTGCATAGTCCCGAGCGGGACTGTAGAGTTGTGACTTCTTGAACGAGCGGGTTATTGAGGACTGCGACTGCTTTGACTTGGAGTCAAAAGCATTACAGAGCATCCCCCAATCCTACATCAATTGTGTCAAGGTCATTGTTGTGGTTCCGAAATCGCGACCAAGCCGCAGTAGTGACAAAAACCTCTACTGCTTGTAGTAGCTCGTACTTGCGGATTTAGTAAACGGAGGAGATATGCAATGCCCTCGATTGAATCAAACTAGTACAGTATGATGGGGTGAGACATACAAAGTGCCTGCCTGCCTCGGTGAGAGAATTCAAGAAACTTGTTCTTACTTGCAGGCGTGTTCGGATTGATGCACGCCTGCCTGCCTATAAACTCACCCGAATGCGGTGTTCCCTGTCACTGGAGGTCTTGGAATCTGAAGCTGAAAAACAGAACTCGTCCGCGCGGGAAGTGCAACACGAGTAGCTCCCCGCTGGATGGATATGGCGCGATTAAAGAAAGGAGCGAAAGCGGACCGCCGGCGTACCTCCCGTCGTCATTGTATACATCGGCTACAGACCTTGCTCTTGCGCCCCAAATTCATATTCTATCTACTTAGGCTTGCGGCGTACGAGAGAGCGAAGTGGAAGATTGTCATCGTCGCGTAATAATAAGAATCAAAGTTCGCTCTCGGTAATCGAGTGACTGCCTCATCTACCTTCAGTAGAGGTTCCTGTCATACTTCTTCATCATTAACCAACTGCAGTTCGGGCTAACTTGGCGACAAAGGCCGAAGACTGTAACAATACGACATAAGCGGATCGAAGTTCGCTCTCGGAAATCGAGTGACTATCTTCTCCGCCACTACAGAGATCTCCGCAAGGTAATCTCCGCTTAGTGTAGAGATTTCTGTCAACGCTCACGGCGGTCCCCGCTCGGAGTAGAGACTTTCGTCAGCGTTCTTCGCAATCACCTCAATTCGCGCCGGGGTAAGTAAAGCAATTCACCTCGTTAGACGTAGCTTCTCGCCAACCAGCGACCAACACACAACAGACTAGCCCGTTCGAATCATGCGCGCGGTGCCATAGGCGCTAGACATTCGAGAAGCTTCACAACCCAGAAGTTGTGACGTTACTCGCGGTCAGTGGGTATGGTGCAAACGTGGACTACACATTCAAGAGTTAAGGCTGAAAAGAAGGATGTCTTCCTTCTTGCATTAGTCCTTGTGTTGTTTGGAAAGCATTCGTGTCGTCTGTACACAATCACTCCGTTTAGTCTGCAATCGGTGGAAGATTGGGAGGTCATGCTCGCGTGCCGCAGTGTCATCATTCATTCACTATCTCATCACTACACACGGGAATCCAACTATCCAGCGTCATCATTCATTCATTCGTCTGCACGCAATCACTCGTCTAGTCTGCAATCGGTAGAAGATTGGGGAGTCATGCTCGCGTACCGCAGTGTCATCATTCATTCATTCACTATCTCATCACCACACGGGACTCCAACTACCTAGCACATACTGCCTTCATCTTTTCGTACATCGCAGGCCAATACTGTTCCTCGGCCCATTGCCCCAAACACCTCAACGAGGCCCTCAACTTCCACAACTCCAACAACGAACCCGTCCCACCAATGCGCAGCTTCAGATCAATCTCGGCAAACTCGGTCCAACCTTTTCGAGCAACCATGAGCGCCATGATCCAGTCGTGTTGCTGTACATAGATGACGGGATGGACGGCCATTATGCATTCCTCGCCTAGGGCAACATCTTCTTCCTCTAGACCGAGTAGTGTCCGTATACGCTGGAAGTGTGCGAATGCCCAGACACCGAGCTGGTTCTTTGCTTCGCTAGTGCTACCGGAATCTGCCTTGGTCTCGATGGAAATGGCGATAGGGTGAGTCCGGAGAGCTGTGGCTCGGCTTTGGCTAATGGTGGATCGATAGTCTGGCTCTTTCCGGAGGAGATGGGTAATGTGTCTCTCTTCATGTGGGGTCGGTGTAATAGCAATAGCGTAGTCTACGAGACGTGCTTCGGCGGATCTCGGCCCTCGAGTGGGAAGGAATTCAGGTATTGGACGAGCTTGGGTTCTGCGTAATGATCAATTTGAGCGTTTGCGGGCGCCGCCCTGGGGACACACGTACACGTTGAAGTGAGTGACTCGACCATGCAAGCCTCTCAGAGCCACTCTCAAGATAGGAGAATGCGCTTCTGAATTCCAAGCGGCCTCGGCCTGATTAGACGATTCCAGCTGGCGGGCGTCCTTCGCGATATCTAGCAAGTCCATCATATCCCGCTCATCGCTTGGATGAGGAATTTCAGCCTCCCAACGAGAGCGAAATCGGCCAAATTCACTTTCTGTCGCCTCCTGCCGCACAAAGTAAGCTACAGTACACATATCGGAGTTCTTCCGGTCGGTGCCATTACCCACCTTTGCTATGGCAGGCACAACTCCATTGCCATCGGCAATGTCTTCAAGCCCGTGAATTAGTGGGTATACACATTTTGGTAGCGGCGTCTCCCAGCGAGCAAATTGAAAGATGGGCGCATCGGCCATCTGAAGATCTACTATATCTTTGACCGGACTCTTAGAACGGGAAGTGTATGCGGAGCTTTTGCTCGACTGTGAGACCGAGTCTGGCTGGCGCGGCGCAGGGAAGTGCATCGTTTGGAATCTCTCTGTCGGGCGGTTCCGCGGTGTTTCCTCCTCTGCTCCCAGCATCGCATCGCCCTCTTGGTGACCCGATACTGCGGCGCCTGCTGTTGATCGGGCACGAGGAGTCGAGGGAGGTGGAGGGCGGGCAGCGGCAGCGGCATCGTCTTCGAATATCGGCATCGGTGGCACTTTTCGGTTTCGCGCACTCTTTCGCGGACTTTCGCGCCCGGTATTGGTGTTGGTATTGGCATCCATGGGCGCGAGTCGTGGGCGCTTCTCTGTTGACGCGATCTCGCCGTCGCGTTTTCGCTTAGTGCCTTGCGCTTCGACAGGTGGCGTGTTTTCAACGTCGTCCAGCCAGGCAGATATGTTCCACATGGCGGAGGATGCGTCAAGTGGCAGTGGACATGGTAGAAAGGACTTTGGTGTGTCGCTGTCGCAGTAGCGGTCGCAGTCGCTGTCGCGGTCGCTGTCGAGTTTGAAGTGCGGAGCGCGGAGGAGCCGGGCTGCCTACGTACTAGGGTTGCGGAAATAGCTGTCACTCTCGGTCCGCAGAGCCGCGACCTTCGAGAACCGACTAACTTGATTACTTCCCCGAGCCCTAGTACGTAGCCCGAGCCCTAGTAGATATAGACCTAGCACGAATATAGAATCGCGCCTATATCGATATATCGTTAAATACGTATCGTTTCTACCTAATATAGTATATTTCTATTCTTAGTTAGTATTATTAATAGTCGTACCTAGGTATATAACTACCTCCTATCTATATTCTTGAGATATTTTAACCTATACTATCTTCTATACTTTTATAGGTACTATAGCGTAATCTCCTTCTTATAAGATATATATTAATAAGTTTCTAGTACTAGATAATAATATTATCGATACTACTACTACTACTACTACTACTACTACTACTACTATAGAGATAGTAGAAGTTATAGTAGATATAGAGTTATAAGAGGAAGTTATATTCTAAAATAGAAGTTACTCTTTATATATTTCTTAAGAGTATATATCTCTATCTAAATATTAATTAGTATTACTATAGCCTTAGAAATATATATTTACTATTAAACTACTTAAAGAGCTATCCTTACTACTATAAGGTCTAATACTATATAAGTTAATATTTCTATTAAAGAATACTCTTAAGTACTATATCTAGTAATTTAGTATATTAGAGAACTATAAGTTTAAGGAGTAGAAGCCTAAGAAGAATAAGAATAGTATTAAATATCGCTATTTATATATCTATAGGTATTATAGATTACTAGATAAGTATACCTAGAATATAATAAATAAGATATAGAAGAAGATAAAAAAGAATTAAGATAGACTATAGGTTCTACTTCTATACTATTACTATCTATTCTCTTAAGCTAGATAGTAAATAGTAAATCTACTATTCGAATAAGGAAGAATACTATTAGTATAACTATAAGAAGAACGATATTATAGCTCTTACTACTATCTAGAAGTACTTAAGAATAGCTAAATTCCTTAAGTAACTAGAGTACTTATAGTAGACTTATATACTAATATTAAAGATAATAGTCTACTTTCGAAACTATAGAGTAATCCTTAAGCCTTATAATATATATAATATCTCTTAGAATAGGACTATTAATAAGCGCCGAGCTTATAACTAGGCTTAGTATATAGTTAACTTACTAGATAAGTATAGTATCTTCTATAATATCTATCTAGATAAGGAGGATTTAATTAAGGTAATAGTAGCTCTTTATCTAATCTTATATATAGTATTTAAAGAGACGCCTTATTAGCTAATTATCGATACTATATATTTAACTAATCTATATAACCTCGAGCTACTAGATATAGTTACTACTAGATCTATAAACGATACTATTAAGCTTAGTATTAGACTTATTAAACTAAAGTCTAAATAGTCTAACTTTAAGTAGTTATTACTATCTCTATAGAAGAATCTTAAATAAGCTAGCTATACTATATCTATCGTTATAGTAACTAATTATAAGGAGGCCTTAATACTAGCGATTAATAAGGTATTTCTAGAAGCTAAGAACGTTATCTATAAATAGTACCTAAACTAAGATATACTTACTTAAGTAAGGAAGGAAAGGAGTAACTTTATATAGATTAAGGCTAATAGCTACTAGATAGATAGTCTATTAACTACTAAGTTTATATAGCTATTTACTTATACTATCTATAGTAAGAGTAAGGAAGAGTTTAATAGTAATATTACTAAGCTAGATAATATCTACCCTATATTTAAGATATATCTCTATAGGAACTAGTAGTATTATAAGATACGTATTATTAACTATTAGACTAACTAAGTACTATACTTTAGCTATAAGATAACCTTATAAGTTAGGTTCTACTATAGATATATTAAACTCTAGCTAAACTATAGTAGTAGATATAATATCTTTATCCTCTTCGAGTTACTTCTTAATTAGTAGTAAAAGGATTATAATCGATACTATACTACTATAGCATATAACCTAAAGTAGTATAGTAAGCTTCTAACTAGAGCCTTCTATACTAGTATCTCTCGAGTAATTAGTAACTACTATCTTCTCGAAGTAGCTAATCTTTATAAGGGGACTCTTATACTTCTAAGGCCTATAACTAATAATAATAGTAATAAGATTAAGTACTTAGTATTCTCGTATAGCTATCTATAGTACTACTATAATAATTACCTAACTAAG
Source organism: Pseudocercospora musae (assembly GCA_001578225.1). Classification (NCBI taxonomy): domain Eukaryota; kingdom Fungi; phylum Ascomycota; class Dothideomycetes; order Mycosphaerellales; family Mycosphaerellaceae; genus Pseudocercospora; species Pseudocercospora musae. The sequence continues at coordinate 32,558 of LFZO01000459.1, forward strand.
ACCTATAGCTATCTATATAAGTATAAGATTATAAAGCTTATCGAGATAGATAGCTCTTATATAGTACTATTACTATAGTACTTCTATAACTATTAGCTTATTATCTTTATAAAGTAAGAGCCTCGTCTACGAGAGCTAAAGATTATATTTAGTAACTATAAACCTCTTACTAGTAGAGTAATACTATACTTAATAAAGTATTTACTAATAGCTCGAGAACTAGATAACTTAAATACTACTACTAGTAAGAAGTAGAAGCCTAATTTAGCTACTATTACTAACTTTACTCTCGAGCTAGATATATTACTTACTTAGCTAAGAATAATAATATTAGACTACTATAAATACGTTAAGAGCTAGTAGTATAACTATTAGTATTTCTACTAGAAGACTAACTATCTATATAGATCTATCTACTATCTATAAGGCTTCGAGTACTATAATCTATATAAAGAATTATACGAATAGGTAGCTCTAGCTACTCTATAACCTTCTTCTAAGCTAGACCTTCTATAGTAATAAGTAATTAATCTATAAGTATATAAAGAAGAGTACTCTTAATAACTAATCGAATATAGCTATTAGTAAGTAGTATTATTCGAATAGTAATAATAATAGTAATAGCTTAATTAGTAGTAATAATAGTACTTACTTATATAGCTACTAGTATAATAAGTAATAGCGCTACTTTATTAGAATATACTATAGTAATAGTACTATTAGTTTACTTAGTAATAATATTATATATAGTAAGCTAGTTAGTAGTTAAGAGATTAGTATAAGCTAGTATATATAGCCTTATATAGTTATAAGACTATAGATCGTAATCTACTTAGACCTAAGTAGATAGAGATACTTATATATATCTATATAAGTAATAATATCTCTAATTTCGCTATACTATTAACTTACTAACTAACTTTAGCTTTATCTCTAGTAGTAGTATTAGTTACCTAGTTAGAGGTACTTATAGAGATCTAATAATCGGTTCTATATACGATTTTAATTTTTATTAGGAATAGTTAATATTAGAGTCTTATATAATACTAGGGCTTAGGCTACGTACTAGGACTTAGGGAAGTAATTAAGACTAACTAAGGAATACCGAGAGTAACTTTATTAGTAAATATAGTATATAAATACTTATAGAATAGCTCTAGTAGTTTTAATTAATCTTAGGTACTACTATAGTATTAATTAGG
>LFZO01000046.1:0-34394 GCA_001578225.1 Pseudocercospora musae
AATTTCGTAAATAGCGCCTAGATAGCGATTTGTACTATATAGGCTAGATAGGGAAACTTCTTAGGAGAGGGAATTATTACTCCTACGTTAAATATTAGGTCTATATCTATCGACTCTATTGCGAACCTAGTAGGGTCCTTAGATCTAAAATCGTTCTTATATTCCTTATTAGTGTCCTCTAATAGCCCGATAGATAGTATTGTTTATATTGTAATAGTTTAACTAAGTTTGTCGATCGCTTCTTATCTAAAATTAGTATTAGTATAAGATAGCTATTAGGAAGGCTATCTACAAGTTTTATTAGAGCGTTTTATTATTACTTATATTGTTCGTCGTAATAGTAATTAGCTTAGTATAAACCCTAACTTACTATAGCGCTTTTTAGACTAAATCTACTATATTCGCTCTATAGTAGGTTTTTATAATTTTAGGAAATCCTATTATTAACTCGTAGTATTTCTATTACTTATCGATAAAGTAAAGTATAATAGAGAGAAATAATACTAATATCGTCCTATTTAACTAGCCGTTAATTGCGATTACTATCTAGTTAGCTAGCGCTACTAGATCCTTAATCTCTTTAATAGCGCTCTCTATATTTTATATAAAATTACTATATTTAGTACTCGCTAAGAGAAACGGCGATAGATTATTAGTAAGGTAGTAGTACGTTTTTTAGACCAATTCCCTCTCGAAGAAGTCTTCTAGAAGTCTATTAATAATAATTACCTTATTAGCTAGTTAATAGAAATCCTCGAGACTATACTCGTTAGTATTAACTATATAGATATCCTTCTTTCCTTACTATAATATTGTTAGACTTATTTATTATATCCTAAGTAGCTAGCGTATAGCTAGCTATATAGCCGACTATATAGCTAGTTATATAGCTAGCTATAGGGAAGTACTCTTACCTTAGTCCGAAATTTAGTATCTACCTCGTCCTCTTAATCCCCCTATACTAAACGATACTTTTAAGTCTTTAAATACTTCGTAGTAGTAGTATTACTATCTCTAATTAATAGATACTTTATAACTAGCCTATAGAAATTGTATATTACTACTAGCTAGCCCTTAAGCCTTTCGAGTATAGTAACCGTCCTATATATAGCTCCTTTAGTTAAATACTTCTAGATAAAACTGTTTCTATCCTTACTTCCCTAATTTATAGAAAACTTCTAGATATTCTATAGCCTCTAAAGCGAGGGATAACTAGAGCTTTTTACTATATTCTACTAGGTCTCTCGAACCTATTAATAAAAAGGCTCGTAATATTCCTTTTTCTAGATATAACGATTATCCTATTTATCGAAGATAGCCGGATTAATAACTAATAGGGCCCTTTATTAAGTAATCTCAAGAGAGAAGAGATTTCGTTAGGCTATCGATATCGACGATTAACGAGAACATTAACTATCTCTACTAATAGACTAAGTCCCTACTAGACTACTTCTTATTCGAATAGTTAATAGTAAGGTATTATTTCGTCTTCCTAGAGGACTTTAGATAGACTTAAAGCTCTATTGTTTCCTCGTCGCCCTTAAGATCTAGTCTATATTGCTAATAACTATCTAGAGCGTGTTTGTAACCTTATTATTCGTAGGCTTAGTAATAAACGAGTATTTAGGATAGGGGGAATATTAAGGAGGTTAGTATCTAGAGGTATAGTACCTTATAGATATAGGAAAATAGCGACTTAGGTAGGAATCTTAAGATTAACGACTAAGAGTCCTAAGGAGCTTGAATAGTTAGATAGATTACTATTAAAGTAAGAAAGAAAGTTAAAAAGGTCCGAACTATAATATAAAATTATAGATAGCTAGGTATAAGGCAAAATTTCAATAATATAGGTAGCTAGGCTAGTAAGAAGGATAGAATTCGGGAATATATAGTTACGTACTTATAATCTTTATTTTAGTAGTTATAGAAACTACTATACGAGCTAGTCTATAGCTATCTACTTGGCATCTTATATAACTATATCTTTAGTTATCTACTATACTCTAGCGGTATCTACTATTATATAAGTAGAGTATATATAGTCTATAGCTACTTATCCTAAGCTAAGATATATTCTAGTCTTCGAATTACTAAGATATATCGTTAAGAGGTACGTTAGCTTTAATATTCCCTTATAGCCTAGCTTAGCTAGTATCTTATAGTTCCTATTCGTCTCCTCGAGCTACTTCCTCTCGATATAAAAGTAATAGTAGAGAGCTTTTACTCTACTACGTTCTAGGTATACTATATCCTTAAAGTAGTAGTAGTAGTAGTAGAGTTTATAGTTCTTAGGCTAGTAGCTAGGCTAATCTAAGCGAGGCGTACTACTAAAGTATAGTAGAAAGGTTTTATCCTATATATTAATATTTCGAATAACGGTACGCTTAGTAAGGATATAGATTTCGTATAGTATAGGGAAGCGTCCCTAACTTAAAGCTTTTGTATAAAGGGGATATATAATACGTAGTATATAGTACTCGATTAGAACTACTCGAATTACTAAAGAAGAAAGGGAAGGGAGGTATCTAGAGAGAAGATATATACCTATAGGCCAAGATAGGCTACCCTAGCCCTTCTTAGCCTATTTCGACTCTAGATAGGCTAACTAGGCCTATAATCGTAACATTACCTCCCTCCTCTATAGGCCTACGTCCTAGAGGCTAGGAATTGAAAACTTTACTTATAGTCTATTATTATATACAAAGGGCGCTTACTATTGTTTAAAAAGCTTACTTAGGTAGTAATAACGCTATCGCCGTAGCCGCCGTAGGGATTGAAGCTATCTAAGTCCCTTTAATTTAATCCCTTTTACAATATATATCTATTAGATATAATCTCTACTACTACTACTACTACTACTACTACTACTACTACTACTACTACTACTACTACTACTACTCCTACGCTTAGTACCGATAGTAGCTAACCATCGTCGACTCTTCTCGAGGCGATTTAGGCTAACTTAGTATAGTAGCTATCCTTTTTCTAGTAGTAGCGCCCCTTTCTATCCTTACTAGCTATCTTTATAGTACTTTGAGTCTTCTCGGCCTATTTCGGCCTAATAGCGACCTATATAAAGTTTAATAGTAATCCATACCTCAATTGTACTAATATTATATAGGGTTATTGTAAAAGAGGTATATAATGCATAGTGTATAGTACTCGATTAGAACTACTCGAATTACTAAAGGAGAAAGGGAAGAAAGGTATCTAGGGAGAAGATATATGCCCGTAGGCCAAGACGGGCCGCCCTGGCCCTTCTTGGCCCATTTCGACCCTAGATAGGCTAACTAGACCCGACTAGGCTTATAATCGTAACATTGCCCCCCTCTCTATAGGCCTACGTCCTAGAGGCTAGGAATAGAAAACTTTACTTATAGTCTATTATTATATACAAAGGGCGCTTACTATTATTCAAAAAGCTTACTTAGGTAGTAATAACGCTACCGCTATAGCCGCTATAGGCATTTAAGCTATTTAAGTCCCTTTAACTTATTCCCTTTTATAATATATACCTACTAGGTATAATCTCTACTACTACCGCTACTACCGCTCCTATACTTAGCGCTAGTAGTAGCTAACCGTCGTCGATCCTTCTTAAGGCGATTTAGGCTAATTTGGTATAGTAGCCCCCTTCTTCTACTAGTAGCGTCCTTTTAATTCCTCGCTAGCCGTTTTTTGCGGTACTTTGAGTCTTCTTAGCCCGTTTCGGCCTAATAGCGATCCGTATAAAGTTCAATAGTAATCCGTGCCTCAATTGTACTAATATTATGTAGGGTTATACTAGCGGAAGCCGTATTACTCTTCTCGAGGCTATATGCCCCTAAATCGACCTATCTAATCGTAAGGAGGACCTTATAAACGAGACTAAGTACTTCGACTACCTAAAGTGTACCTCTCGTAGCTCGGGCTACTTCTAAGTAAGTCGTTTTAGCTCGAGATAGATTAAATAGGGCTAACTTGCGTCTAGATTCCTATAGAATATAAGCCTACTATTAAGATAGCTAACAAATTGCGCTAGGAGGTCTTAGACGCCCCAACTAATAGAGAGAAGGCCTACGAGGCTTACTAAGCTTATATATCGGTCTATACGAAGGTTAAGAAGTATGTATTGCCCTATAGGGAGTCGAGTTACGCTAACCAAGGTCCTTTAGGAAGTACCCCCGTTTCGAAGGTACTAGTAACCTCTATACTTATATAGGTAAGGTAGAGTTTAATATATCTAGTTCGTTTCGATCCTCTTCGCCCTAGTTTACCCTTACTAACCTCTTTTAGGTCCTTAGAAGGATCGCGATACTACGATAAGGGAGGAGATAGAGCGTAATTTAGCTACTAGAGTATATATAGTTCTCTTCGAATCAATTTAGCCCTAGCTAACCCTATTTGACTAGACCCCTAGTAAGAAGCGGAAGTATATTAGAAATAGCTACGTTTCGTCCTAAAAGAAGGCGAAAGGACTCGAGAGAGACTAGTAGGTAGTAGCGAAAGGCCTAAGTATCTACCTTTAGTTATATATAGATTAAGTCCTAGCGTTTTAGCGTAGCCTAGGTCGTATATCCGCTAGCGAGGCCCGTATATCCCTTACGTAGCTAGTAAAGGAGGAGCTAAGCGCTAATAACCTATCTAGAGAGTTTGTAACCCCTCGTAAGCGCTTTAATACCTAGTAGGCCCCTTTTAGATTAAGACGACCTATATACTTACTTAGTACGAGTCGAGCCTTAAGTTAGGAGTTTTAGTTACCCTAAGTTAGCCTATTTTAGGCTATTCGCGCCCCCTTAAGTAAGGAGTTAGCTAGATATACCTAAATAAATTCGACCGAGTCTAAGTCTCCTCTAATTTATCTATATAACTTCCCTTTATCCTATTTAGGCCCGTCTTACGTCTACTACGCCTTGCCTAGGTATGTATTACTAAATGTTAAGGGCGCTAGGCCTATAGTAGGAGAGGGGAGTACATTTAGTACTAGAAGGGCTCGTATCTATACTACGTTACTATACTATAGCGAAGTATATCCCGTTTACGTAAGGGATAGATACTACCTTATACTTACGTTCCTTCGGGGCCTCTTCTAGCCCTTCGTCTATCTAGCGAACGCCTTAAGAGCCGCCTTGCTTAGGTACTCTACCGGTTCCTAGGTATTCTCCTCCTCCCTATATCCCTTCTAGGATACAAGGTATTCCTACTTCCCCTCGGGTCCCCTTTTCCTTTAGATAATCCTCTAGACCTTATATACGTCTAGGTTAGTCGTCTATACCTCGGGAGGATCCTTCTAGTCCCTCTAGGTTACTTCCGGCTCGAGATAGTCTTCGAGGAGAGATATATAGAACGTAGGATATATATTAAAGCCCTTAGGTAGCTTAAGGTAGTATACTATATTATTAACTATCCTCTATACTCGGAAGGGCCCTACATACTTATAGTCTAGCCTAGAACGGTACTCGGAGGTAGATTAGTAACGAAGTCGAGTATTAGATCCTCCTATAGTACCTTAGAGGGTTTCTTAGCGTATAGTACCCTATAGGGTAAGTACCTCTATAGCTTTACTCGGGTATATGCCTTATAGCTACGTATATAATCCTTAATATAGTGCCTTACTTTAGGCTAGTAGTATCCTCTCTATACTAGCTATAGGGTCCTTTCGAATCTAAAGTGCCCCGATATAGGGTCGTTATAGTAGAGCTAGAGTATCTCTAGGTAGAGTAGGCCCGCTAGTATATACATTACATCCTAGTAGAAGAGGAACCCTTAGGATTCCTTCTACTACGCTAGCTATAGCTATTATAACTCGCCTCTACCCTAGAGAGCCGCCCTAATCCTAATCGCCTTAGTATCGGCCCCTAGTACTACTCGAATAGTATTTACAAGGCTATTCTATACCTCCCCGACCTTGGCTACTCTAGCGAGGTAGACGAAGGGTCTACTACATCCTTCCGGTCCTCGTTAGACTAAGGCGATCCTTATCGACCTATCCTAGGGCTCCTTGCCTACGAGTTACCTCTATAACCTCTCGAGTAGAGTATAGAAGTCTACTTCGCTTACCTAGCGACTAGAGTAATTAATATCTATATAGTTAGGACGCCTACTAGCCCTATTAGCTATCCCGTTTTCCCTTCCTAGACGATACGAGATATAGAAATCGAAAATAGCGAGCTATTCGGCCTAGCGAACCTAATGTCTTATAAGCTCCTTAGTCGTTATAAACTATTTAAGGTTATTATAGTCCGTAACGACCTCTACTTAATGCCTCGTGCCTTCTAAGTAGTACTACTAGTACTTAAAGTACTCGACTATCCCTAGTATCTCGCTATTATAGATATCGTAGTTCCTTTCTATACTATTTATCTTCTACGAGAAGAAGGCTACTAGGAACTAGTATATCTTATCCTCGTACTTATACTATTGTATTATAACGCCTAATATAGTATAGGTCGAGGCGTCCGTTTCGATCCTAATTAGTCGGGATAGATCGAAGTACTTTAGTACTAGGGCCGTATAGAACGCCTCCTTAAGCCGGTTAAATACTAACTTCGCTTCTCTATCTAAGGTAAGCCGCTACGACTCTTCCTTATATTACCTTCGCCTACCCTTAGCCGTATTAGGCCCCCGTTCCGTTAAGCGATTTAGTAGAGCTACTATCTAGGAGAAGTGCCTAATGAAACGCTAGTAGTAGTTAGCGAATCCGATAAAGATACGTATATCCCTTACGCTCCTCGGCTCGGGCTACTCTTTAACCGTTACGATCCTCTCTAGCTCTATCTCGACCCTATTTAGGATAATTATATAGCTAAGGAACCTAATCCGGTCCCTATTAAACTTATACTTACTAAGCTTCATATATAGCTTATAGCGTTAGAGCCTCTTAAGGATAGTAGTAATATACTAGATATATTCCTCTAGGTTCTAGGAGTATATTAGGATGTTATCTAGATAGACGATACAAATCGTATCTACTAGGTCCGATAAGGCGCTTAGGATATAGCTCTAGAATGCCGCTAGAGCGTTTATAAGCCTAAATAGTATAACGGTATATTCGAAGTACCTATATCTCGTATAGAAGGCGGTCTTCTACTCGTTCCCTTACTTAATACGGATCCTATAGTAGGCATCCCGAATATCGAGCTTCGTAAAGACCCGAGTATTAGCAAGATAGTCTAAAGACTCCTATATAAGGGGCAAGGAATATCGATTCTTTACCGTAATAGTATTCAAACTCCGGTAGTCGATATATAATCGTAGACTACTATCCTTCTTCTTAGTAAAGAGGATACTAGTATCCGCTAGGGACTTTAATAGGTAGATCTAATTCATCGAGGTATTTCCTTAGGACTACTAACTTAGCCTCCGAGAGATTATATAGCGGATTGTAAGGAGGGGTCTTGCCCTCTACTAGGTCGATAGATAACTTATATAGGCCGTAATCGGGAAGTAGGGACGCGTCTCCTTCTTCGAATATCCTATAGAGGTATTTATACTCTAGTAGGAGGCTATTCGGGTTATCTTAGTCTATCTTAACTATCGATATTACGAAGAGATACGTATCCCTATCCGATATAGCCTTCGAGAAGTCGGAAGGGCCCGATATAGCGTAGGTACTCTATTTACGAGCCCCCTTTCTCCTCTAGATAGCCGTTTTAGCTACGAAGTTAATCGAAGGATTCTACCGTTCTAACTAGGATATACTTAGTACGATATTAAAGCTATAGATCCTTCTAACGGCGAAATTGTCTATATAGCCCTACTACTAACCGCTCGTATCCGATACTTCGTAGGATATATAGTATTTGCTACTTATAGCTAGTAACTAGCTATTAAGGATCTTATACCGCTCGACGTCTATATTACTTAGGGCAAGGCTAGCCTCTTTAGCTACTATACTATCTAAGATATTAGCCTAGGAGCCGTAATCGATAAGTCCTCTAAGTATATAGGAGTTCTCGTCCTATTATAGCTTAACGTCTAGTTAGATTAACTAAAACTAGTCCTAGTTAACCTATCTTAGTCTACTAGGCTCTACGCTCCTCCTTTATTCCTTAGTATAAACGACCTAGCCTACTATAGCTAGGAGAGCTACTAGGCGGGTTTGTCTTTTCCCGATTCTAGATTATAGATAGGGTATTAAGGCCTCTTATAGCCTATCTCGCTATAGTACTAGTACTAGGGGACTTCTTTATCCTTCTTAGACCTATTTAGGGTATTCTAGTACCTCTATAGGGAGCTTCGGCCCTTCCCTCCTCGGCTACGGCCTCCCGAGCTCCTAGGTAGCTTATCCGATACCGAGCTAGTAGCTCTATTGTCTAAGTCGGAGCGGCCGTACTTCTTATTACCCTAGTCTTTATCCCTACGGGACCTACGCTTATTCTCTAGCGAGTAGTAGTAAGTATTTACTACCTCTTCTACCTTAATTAGAATCCGGAATCGCTATTAGCCTACCTCGATATAGTAGCGGATCCTCTTATCTATAGCTACTACGAAGTCGTATATTATATAGTCCTAACGATCCTCTTCGACCTTATCCTACTAGATCTTTATATAGTCTAGTAGCTTAGATAGAGTACGGTTCCCCTAGTTAGCCCGCTTTAGCCTATCTAGGGCTAATTAGCGGCGTTCTTCTTTCGTCCCTATAGAGTCTAGTATTACCTACTTTATCTTTTCCTAGGTATACTCCTCTAGGTCCGAATACCTAGTATATCGCTTCTATTTAACTTACTATTCCCTTTCTATCTATTCCTCGGCTAGGTCTATCTTTATTTCCTCTATAGAATAGATATAAGGGGCCTACCTAAAGATATAGTCATAGTCGGTAACCTATTAGTCGTAGTCTATATATCCCTTATCCTCGAATATGTAGAGGTTCCTCGCCTTAGGGATAGCCGACCCTATAGGTATAGAGGGTAGTCTAGTAGGAGTTACGTTTAGTTAGATATCCTCTTAGTCTATAAGGAGGGAGGCTTCCTAAGCTATATCGGCTATCCTTTTCCTAAGATAGGCTAATTCGAGGCGCTACTCGGCCTATTTAGCTCGTTCTTCCTCGCGCTAGAGCTAGACTACTAAGGCCTCGTCGTCTAGGTCTTCCTCGGTATTACCCTACCCCTCGTTACTATCGATAGTGTCTCCTAGCGAGTCGTTAGCTAGGGTAGAGGAATTATTATCCTATTCGGTATTAGGAAATGTTTCCTAGTTATTGTCCTAGCTAACCGGGCTCGATACCGAGGCCTTTACTTTCTTCTATACTATTTTAAGTACTATATAGTACGCTTTTAGAAGAGTAATTCGTATATAAGAGAGGTATATAATGCGTAGTATATAGTACTCGATTAGAACTACTCGAATTACTAAAGGAGAAAGGGAAGAGAGGTATCTAGGGAGAAGATATATGCCCGTAGGCTAAGATAGGCTACCCTAGCCCTTCTTGGCCTATTTCGACCCTAGATAGGCTAACTAGACCCGACTAGGCTTATGATCGTAATAGTTATACTAGCGGAAGCCGCATTATCCTTCTCGAGGCTATATATCCCTAAATCGACCTATCTAACTATAAGGAGGACCTTACTAACGAGACTAAGTACTTCGACTATCTAAAGTATACCTCTCGTAGCTCGGACTACTTCTAAGTAGATCGTCTTAGTTCGAGATAGATCGAATAGGGCTAACTAGCGTCTTGATTCCTATAGAATATAAGCCTACTATTAAGGTAGCTAACGGATTGTACTAGGAGGCCCTAGATAACCTAACTACTAGTAAGAAGGCTAGAGAGGCCTACTAGGCTTATATAGTAGTCTACAAGAAGGCTAAGAAGTACGTATCGTCCTACGTAGAGTCGATTTACGCTAACTAGGGCCCTCTAGGAAGTATCTACGTTTCGAGGATACTAGTAACCTCTATACTTATATAGGCAAGGCTAAGTTTAATATATCTAGTCTATTTCGATCCTCTTTGCCTTAGTCTACCTTAGCTAACTTTATTTAGGTCTATAGAAGGACTACGATACTACAATAAAAGAGGAGATAGAGCGTAATCTAGCTACTAGAGTATATTTAGTTCCCTTTAACTCATTTCGGCCCTAGCTAACCCTATTCGATTAGACCTTAACTAAGAAGTATAAGCATATCGGAAATAGCTACATTTCGTCCTAAAAGAAGATAAAGGGACTAGAGAGAGACTAGTAGGAGGTCGTAAAGGGCCTAAGTATCTACCTTTAGTTATATATAGATTAAATTAAGGCGTTTTAGCGTAGTCTAGGTTATATATGTACTAGCGAGGCCTATACGGCTCTCGTATAGCTAGTAAAGGAGATACCGAGCGCTAACGACCTATCTAGAGAGTTCGTAATCCCTCGTAAGCTCTTTCGGGACTAGTAGGTCGACGAAGATTCTTTTAGTATCTAGTAGGGCCTTCTTAGATCGAGATAGCCCGTTTGTTTCCTTAGTACGAGTTAAATCTTAAGTTAGTAGTTCTAGTTACCCTTAGTTAGCCTATTTTAGGCTATTAGAGTTCCCTTAAGTAAGGAGTTAGCTAGATATACCTAAATATTTTTAACCGAGGCTAGGTATCCTCGAGTTTATCTATATAACCTCGTTTCGCCCTATCTAGACCTATCTCTACGCCTATTATGTCTCGTTTAGATACGTAATACCGAGTATAAGGATACTAAGCCTATAGTAGGAGAGGAGAGTACATTTAGCGCTAGAAGGGCTCGTATCTATATTACGTTACTACTCTATAGTAGCGTATATCCTATTAACGTAAGGAGTAGATACTACCTTATACTTACGTTCCTTTAGAGCCTCTTCTAGCCCTCTATCTATCTAGCGAACGCCTTAAGAGCTACCTTGCTTAAGTATTCTACTAGTTCCTAGGTATTCTCTTCCTCCCTATATCCCTTCTAGGATACGAGGTATTCCTACTTCCTCTTAGGCTCTCTTTCCTTCTAGAGGATCCTTTCGACCTTGTATATATCTAGGTCGCTCGTTCGTACCTTAGGTAGGTCCTCCTAGTCCCTCTAGGTTACTTCTAGCTCGAGATAGTCCTCGAGGAGGAATATATAGAACGTAGGGTATATATTGAAGCCCTTAGGTAGCTTAAGGTAGTAAGCTATATCGTTAACTATATTCTATACTTAGAAGGGCCCTATATACTTATAGTCTAGCTTCTTCGACTAGTAGACTATATCGAGGAACCTCGTATTAAGATATATCTAGTTACTAATAGTATAGGTTTTAGGCTTCTACCCTTTATCGTACTATCGAGCCTAATATTCCTTCGCCTTTTCTAGCCGAGCCTTTAGGCTATATCGAATACCTTTTACTCTAGCTATAAGTACCTTAGCTTAAGGCGCCTTCTCCTCTATCTAGGACATTATAGGCTATCTAGTATAGAGTAGATTCTAAACGTTATATATCTAGAAGGGCGTTATCCCTATTACTATATACTAACTATCGTTATATATAAACTCGGCTAGGCTTAGGAGGCGTATCTAGTCGTCCTACTCGAAGTTATAGTAAATACGTAGATACTACTCTATAGTCTAGTTCTAGTACTTAGTTTAGCTATCCGTCTAGGGATAGTAGGTAGTACTAAGGCCCCTATAGATCCCTATATAGTAGTAGAGGCTACTCTAGAACTTAGAGGTAAGGATCGGTCCCTAATTAGACGTAATAGACTATAGGATACTATATAGATAGACGACCTTCCTTAAGAAGGTATCTACTAGCCCTTTAGCTATAATTTCCTCCCGATATAGGATATAGTAGGCTATCTTAGAGTACCTATCTACTATAACGAGGATGCTATTATAGGTCTAACCTAGGATAGTACTTAGAGGTAGATCTATAACGAAGTCGAGAGTTAGATCCTCCTATAGCGCCTTAGAGGATTTCTCTATATATAGTACTCTATAGAGTAAATACCTCTATAGCTTTACTTAGGTATACGCCTTATAACTACGCGTATAATCCTTAATATAGTGCCTAACTTTAGGCTAGTAGTATCCTCTTCGTACTAGCTATAGGGTTCTTTCGAACCTAAAGTACCTCGATATAGGATCGTTATAGTAGAGCTAGAGCGTTTCTAGGCGAAGTAGGCCTACTAGTACGTATATCGCATCCTAGTAGAAGAGGAACCCTTAGGATTCCTTCTATTGCGCTAGCTATAGCTATTGTAACTCGTCTCTACTCTAGAGAGCTATCTTAATCCTAATTATCTTAGCGTTAGTCTCTAGTACTATCTAAATAGTATTTACGAGGCTATTCTATACCTCTCTAACCTTAGCTATCCTAGCGAGGTAGACAAAGGGCTTACTATATCCTTCTAGTCCTCGTTATACTAAGGCGACCCTTATCGATCTATCTTAGGACTCCCTATCCGCAAGTTGCCTCTATAGCCTCTTAAAGGGAGTACATAAGTCCTCCTTATTTAGCTAGCGGCTAGAGTAGTTAATATTTATATAGTTAGGCCGCCTACTAGCCCTATCGGCTATATTTTCCCTTCCTAGGTAGTATAAGATATAGAAGTCGAATATAGCGAGCTACTTAGCTTAGCAAACTTATCGCCTTATAAGCTCCTTAGTCGTTATAAACTATCTAAGGTTCTTATAGTCTATAATAACCTCTACTTAATACTATACGCCCTCTAAGTAGTAACGCTAGTACTTAAAGTACTCGACTATTCCTAGTATCTCGCTATTGTAGATATCGTAGTTCCTTTCTATACTATTTATCTTCTACGAGAAGAAGGCAACTAGGAACTAGTATATCTTGCCCTCGTACTTATACTACTATATTATAACGCCTAATATAGCATAGGTCGAGGCGTCTATTTCGATCCTAATTAGCTAGGATAGGTCGAAGTACTTTAATACTAGGGCTATATAGAACGCCTCCTTAAGCTAGTTAAATACTAATCTCGCTTCTATACCTAAGGAGAGCTACTACGACTCTTCCTTACGTTACCTTCGCCTATCCTTCGCTATATTAGGTCCTCGTTCCGTTAACCGATTTAGTAGGGCTACTATTTAGGAGAAGTGCCTAATAAAATACTAGTAGTAGTTAGCGAATCTAATAAAGATACGTATATCCCTTATACTCCTTAGCTTAGGCTACTCCCTAACTATCGTAATCCTTTCTAGCTCCATTTCGATCCTATTTAGGGTAATTATGTAGCTAAGGAACCTAATCTAGTCCCTACTAAACTCGTAATTACTAAGTTTCGTATATAGCTTATAGCGTTAGAGCCTCTCGAGGATAGTAGTAACGTACTAGGTATATTCCTCTAGGTTCTAGGAGTATATTAGGATATCGTCTAGGTAGACGACGTAGATCGTATCTACTAGGTCTAACAAGGCGCTAAGGATATAGCTCTATAATACTACTAAGGCGTTTATAAGCCTAAATAGTATTATAGTATACTCGAAGTATCTATATCTCGTTCGGAAGGTAGTCTTCTACTCGTCCCCTTACTTAATATAGATCCTATAGTTATTAGTAGGTATCTCGAATATTAAGCTTCGTAAAGACCCGAGCCTTAGCAAGATAGTCTAAAGACTCCTATATAAGGGATAAGGAATATCGATTCTTTACTATAATAGCGTTTAAATCCTAGTAGTTAACGTATAGTTAGAGGCTACTATCTTTCTATTTAGTAAAGAGGATACCGGTATCCGCTAGGGACTTTAATAGGTAGATCTAGGCCTTCTCGAAGTATTCGTCGAGGTATTTCCTTAGGACCGCTAATTTAGTCTCTAAGAGGTTATATAACAGATTATAAGGAGGGGTTATATCCTCTACTAGGTCGATAGATAGCTCGTAGGAGCTATAATTAGGGAGTAGAAACGCGTCTCCCTCCTCGAATATCCTATAGAGGTATTTATACTTTAGTAGGAGGCTATTCGGATCGTCTTAGTCTATCTTAACTATCGATATTACAAAGAGACGTATATCCTTATCTAATATAGCCTTAGAGAAGTTAGAAGGGCCCGATATAGCGTAGGCGCGCTATTTACGAGCCCCCTTTCTCCTCTAAATAGCTATCTTAGCTATAAAGTTAATTAAAGGGTTCTACTACTCTTACTAGGATATACCTAGTACGAATTTAAAGCTATAGATCCTTCCTATAGCGGAATTGTCTACGTAGCCTCGCTACTAACTACTCGTATCTAATACTTTATAGGATATATAGTATTTACTACTTATAGCTAGCGACTAGCTATTAAGGGTCTTATACTACTCGGCGTCTATATTACTTAGGGCGAGGCTAGCCTCCTTAGCTACTATACTATCTAAGATATTTGTCTAAGAGCCGTAATCGATAAGTCCTTTAAGTATATAGGAGTTCTCGTCTTATTATAGCTTAACGTCTAGTTAGATTAACTAAAACTAGTCCTAGTTGACCTATCTTAGTCTACCGGGCTCTACGCTCCTCCTCTATTCCTTAGTATAAACGACCTAGCCCGCTATAGCTAGGAGGACTACTAGGTAGGTTTGTCTTTTCCTAATTCTAGATTATAGGTAGGATATTAGGACCTCTTATAGCCTATCTCGCTATAGTACTAGTACTAGGGGACTTCTTAGTCCTTCTTAGACCTATTATAGGCGTTCTAGCGCCTCTATAGGGAGCTCTAACCTTTCGCCCCTTAGCTATAGCCTCTAGAGTTTCTAGGTAGCTTGTCTAATACTAAGCTAGTAGCGCTATTGTCCGAGTTAGAGTAACTATACTTCTTATTACTCTAGTCTTTATTCCTATAGGATCTACGCTCGTTCTCTAGCGAGTAGTAGTAGGCGTTCGCTACCTCTTCTACTTCGATTAAGGTCTAGAAGCGCTATTAGCCTACCTCGATATAGTATCGGATCCTCTTATCTATAGCTATAATAAAGTCGTATATTATATAGTCCTAACGATCCTCTTTAACCTTATCCTATTAGATCTTTATATAGTCTAGTAGCTTAGATAGGGTACGACTGCCCTAGTTAGCCTATTTTAGCCTATCTAGGACTAATTAGTAGCGTTCCTCCTTCGTCCCTATAGAGTCTAGTATTACCTACTTTATTTTTTCCTAGGTAAACTCCTCTAGGTCTAAATACCTAGTATATCGTTTCTATTTAACTTACTATTCCCTCTCTATCTATTCCTTAGCTAGGTCTATCTCTATTTCTTCTAAGGAATAGATATAAGGGGCCTACCTAAAGATACGGTCGTATTCTCTAACCTATTAGTCGTAGTCTATATACCCTTTGTCCTCGAATACGTAGAGGTTCCTTGCCTTAGGGATAGCCGACCTCGTAGATATAGAGGATAGTCTAGTATAAGTTACGTTTAGCTAAATATTCCCTTAGTCTATAGGGAGGAAGGCTTCCTAAGCTATATCGGCTATCCTTTTCCTAAGCTAGGCTAATTCAAGGCGCTACTTAGCCTATTTAGCTCGTTCTTCCTCGTACTAGAGCTAGACTACTAGAGCCTTATCGTCTAGGTCTTCTTTAGTATTATCCTATTCCTTATCGTTATCGATAGTATCTCCTAGCGAGTCGTTAGCTAGGGTAGAGGAATTATTATCCTATTTAGTATTAGGAAAGTTTTCCTAGTTATTATCCTAGCTAACCGGGTTCGATACCGAGGCCTTTACTATCTTCTATACTATTTTAAGTACTATATAGTACGCTTTAGAAGAGTAATTCGTATATAAAAGGGATATATAATACGTAGTATATAGTACTTAATTAGAACTACTCGAATTACTAAAGAAGAAAGGGAAGGAAGGTATCTAGAGAGAAGATATATACCTATAGGCTAAGATAGGCTACCCTAGCCCTTCTTAGCCTATTTCGACTCTAGATAGGCTAACTAGGCCCGTAATCGTAATATTTCTATAGAATTATTAGTAAGACCTAACTTTTTAGCTAGCTATATAGCTAGCTATAAAGGATATATCTAAACTCTACTATTTCCTACTATCTTTAATAGCTTCCTAATCTAAATCTTACTCTTTATATTACTCTTAAACTACTTAATTACCTATAGCTTTCTCTATATCGAATAAATAGTCTTATACTAATATATTATTATAATCTTAGTAACTTGTATATAAAGTTTAAGATTACGTAACTTGAGATTACGTAATCTAAACTCCTATAATCCAAAGTTACGTAATCTAAAGCTACGTAATCCAAAGTTACGTAATCTAAAGTTCTATAATCCAAAGTTCTATAATCTAAAGTTCTATAATCTAAAGTTCTATAACTCGATATCTAAGATATCTACTAAGTAGATAATAGTCTCTTCTATAAGAGAGCCTCTCTCTCTTTCTTCTCTAACTTATTATTAATTTAGATAGCCTCTTAATTAATATTTTAATAGAATAATAAGTTTCTTTATTACCTATAATAACGTTATAGATACTATTATCTATTAATATAAATAATTACGTTACTAGTAATCGCTATCGTTCCTCTTATACTCCTTATTATATAATAGTACTAATAAACCTTATATTATATTAAGACCTATATACTAATCTATATCGATTAAAGTAAGCTATTTGACTATAGTAATACTACTAATTCGCTATAGATCCTTTAGTACTATCTACTAATCGAGGTAGTAGTTCTAAGTACTATAGAGGAATAACTAGTACCTAGTTAAATAGTATACTAGAGCTACTACTATAGGGTCTATAACCTAGTCTTATATATATTAATAGTATACTATAATAACTTCTACCTAGTAATTTCTAGGACTTTTAGTAGCTCTTCTAAAGTTTAAACAAGTAGGAAGTCTCTAAATATATATTCTAGTATATAACTAAGCTCTATTACTTAGTAGCTATCCTCTAATAGTAATACTAATAAGAAGTAGAATTACTTAAATAGATATAACGTACTTATTATAAAACTAATACCTATCTTAATAGTAAACTAGTATAGACTCGTAACGAAGTAGAATACTAACGCTAAGCTACTAAATTAGCGTACAATATTATAAGTACTATATATTAGTAACGTAATAACCTAGCTTAGTACATAGTATATCTACGATAGTAATAGTCCTCTATAGAAGATATTACCTATCGAGTTAGCGAGGAAGCTACTTATATCTACTATAATACTAAAGTATCCTTCTTACGTAATCCGAATAGCGGCTAAGGACCTATACTAAATAATAGTTAATTTCTATTCTATTACCTATTTAACGTATATCTAGTACCTAAGGATACTATACTAGGAGATAGTATTTCCTATTAATCTTACGCTATCTTTAACTATCTTAGTTACTTACGCTTTAGTTAACTAGATACTAACCCTAATAGTTATAATAGCTCCTTTAATAACGACTAGGATTACGACCTAGGACTACGCTCTCGCGGTCGACTAGAACCTTTCTACTATCCTCGCTTTAGCTACGATTACGATAATAATAATAATATAAAATATAATAAGAGCGAGAAGTACCTAGATCTAGAAAAATATAATAGAGACTATAAGAAGTTAAAGCCTTTCCTTACTAAGCTTACAATTAAGTTAACGATAAATAATAACCGCTTTTTAATACTATAAGACTAGTTAATATATACGTATAGTTATACTACTAGTAAAGCCTACTCGATAGTCTAGCTATACGTTCGTTACGATAATTAGGACGTAATCGTAGATTTCGATAATCTCGATAACTTCTATAATCTACTAATTAATACCTTTAGCGATCCTAACGAGGTTACTACTACTAGCTATAAGCTAGATAACTTGAAGTAGAAGAATAGGGAGTTTGCTTACTACCTTACTAAGTTTAATCGTCTTAATATCCTACTTAGTTATAAAGGTCTAGCCTAAGTTAATACTCTAAACTATAGACTATCTTATAAATTAAAGGTAGCGCTTAGTAATATATATAACGAGCCTACTAACTTCTTAGTACTATATTAATACCTAACTATTATCGATAATAGACTCTATTAATATTATATAGAGAGTAGTTACGATAATACTAAGCCTAGTACTAGTAGCGCTACTAACTAAAACTCTAATTCCTATAATAACTATAGTAGTAATAACGCTAGTAGCTCTAATAACTAGTATGCCCTATAAGGATATACTATTCTATATAATAACTAAGAATAGTTTACCTCCTCGAATAATAATAATACTAGTACTACTATAACTACGACTATAAGTATCTACAATTTAGATACTATAGACCTCTCTACTACTTAGGATTAGGATTGGGATTAGGGTTAGGATTAGGATAATCGTTGTTATATAATACTCGAAGAGAGAGATTATTACTACTATAAGGATTTATATTACTTCTATAGTAGTAACTATATCTATTCTAATACTACTTATCTAGAGCTTATCCGCTATACTTAAGGCTATAATAGTACTCGTCTAAATACTAACGTCTCTACTTTTAGTACTAACGCTACTATAATCGACCTTTCTTCTACTAATAGTAAGGATACCTATAGTAGTAACGAGGAGGGAAAAGTATAGCTCTTAAACAAAGTCGCGTTTAAGAGCTTATACCGATAGAGTTACCTATAGTTATATCTATACTATCTTTTCTAAAGAATCTATACTATAATTATAGAAAGAAATATCGATAGTAGAAAGATTTAAAGATTAGTTTATTAGTATTATTATAAAGTATTATATCTAAGGATAATAATTGATATCTCGTCTTATATTATATCTTAATAGCTTATAATAAACCTTAGTCTAGTATAATAGATATAGGATAGGGTATCGAATATTAATTATTAGTAATAGTTAATTATAGTTATACTAGTTTATCTTTTATTAACTTATATTATATATACTAATACTAGCTCCCTATCTATAACTTAAAGGAGCGTCGTAGATTAACTACCTTCGATAGTAGTTTCGTAGTAGACGTTACTTAGTACGTTAGAGTAACTATTAATATTAATAGCTATGTCGAATATAGGGCCTTTTACCTTACTATATTAGGTAGGTAGGTCAATCTTATTACTATACTATTCTAACTACTAGACAAGTAGCGATCTCTAGTTTTCCTTAGGAGGGAAAAAGCCCTTTACTCTACCTTCCTAACTCCCTTAAAGCCCCTACTAGTTTTGTACGGTATTAAAAACCTCTACTCTCTATTATACTATTAGGGATACTAAGCCCTACCCTTAGTTGTACTAGTCTTTTGAACATTAAGAGGTTCCCTATGTCTCTATCGCCTTGACTAGATTATGTCTACTTCCTCTAGTTTAGTATCTTTTATTAATTCGTTCCTTTATAGCTTTAAGCTAGATAGGAGGGAAATCTAGTTTAGGGAATAGGGTAGCATCCCTATCCCTTTCCTCCCCTTCCTCCCTCTCCTTTAAATACGGGTTATTACTATTCCTCCTACTTTCTAGTTAACTTCTATATTGGCTCTCTACTAAGCTATAAACTATCCCTACCCTTACTTAGTATCTAGTTACATAACCTATACTACTAGAAATTGGATTTCCTATATTAGTTTCTATACTTAGGTATTCTTTATAGGCTGCCTTATATATAGTATAAGGAGTGGTTTGTGTTAGATACCTAGCCTTTAGAACTAGCATTAGTGCCTCTAGGGTAAAAGCTAGGGCCTAGGGAGTAAATCTAGGGCTATACTCCCCTAGGGGCTATAGGCTATAGGATGTACTAAGTGCTTTATCCTCTACATTCCCTCCTCCTTTAAGTAGTTATTGAAACCTCCTCTTTAGTTATTCCTCCCTTCTCTTCGGGACAATTAGTCCTAGGTTACTACGCTAGTTCGTTATCCCTAGTGTAGATTCCCTCCCTAGAAAGGTTAGCCTATAGACTCGGTATTAGTTCCTATACTAGTTGTAGCCGTACTAGGCTCGATAGGTAGTCCGGACAGTTTTCTAAATAGCTAGTCGCCTTAGAGCTAGACTCCTTTCATCCGGGCGCCTTGAAAGTACCTCCCTAGGTAGCGCTATAGGTAGGAGAGATTTAGCTCTATCGACGACGACAACGTCGCCGCCTCTAGGTTCGTAGCTAGTACCGCGTATAGGTACTCTCCTTTACTAGCTACCTTACTATATTAGATTACTATTCTATTATTCTCGGCCGACTATAGCTTAATAAATACAACCCTCGTATCGATTAGGAGCTTAACTAAGTACAATTCGACTCTAATTACTATAAGGAATATTATAACGACTTATATACTATCGTCTACGCTTATAGCTTATCTAATTATAAAGATAACGATATACCTACTTACGCCAAGTCTATAGTAATATAGTATTATTAATAAGAATAGTAGCTAGCTTACGACCTATTAGACGATATCGATATAGTAAAGCTTATTAACTTAATATAGAAGTACTATACGTAGCGTAACTATCCTATACGCTAATTAGTACTAACCTAGTTTCCGACTCTATCCTTACCTCTACTATGTCCGTTACTATCCCTAGTATAGTACTAGAAGCGCTTACTACTATCCCTTATCTATATAGCTAGCGTAACTATAGCTCCTATAAGCGTATAGGTCTTTAACTAGTAAATAAAGAAAAAGGATTTATTCGTATTCGCTATATCGCTATAGGATATAGGGGAAGAAACAGCTTAGAAGAAGTGTATTAACCCTATCGATAAAGTTCCTTAGTACTACTATAGTAGATTAATATTGTTCTTATAGAAGGATATAAAAAAGCTACTACTATATCAATCTAGATAGAACTACTATATTAATATTATCGATAGTAAGGAGATAATATATAGACTACTCTATAGTATATTATATAAGGAACTAGAAGTCTTACGTAACTATTTAAAGGACAATCTCGATAAGGGCTTTATTTAAGTATCTACCTTAAAGTATTTATCGCTAGTACTATTTATTAAGAAACCTAGTAGGGATCTATAGTTCTACGTAGACTATTGTAGGCTAAATAAGATTACTATAAAGAATAGATACCTAATTCCTCTTATCTAAGAAACACTTAACTAATTAAGTAAAGTAGTAGTATATACTAAACTCAATATTATCTCGGTATTTAATTAACTCTATATTAAACTAGACTACGAGTAGAAAATAGCTTTCTATACTCGTTATAGTCTCTTTATTAGGGGCTAGGTATATAGTAACGTATAGAATACCTACCTAACCGATAGCTTAGTAGATAGTAGAACTAACAAGTGCCTCCTAAAAGGATTGCGTAGCGCGCTAGGTAAAAAAGGCTATGCGAGTTACGTACGTCTAGCGTATACGCTAGATGCGTACCGCTTAGTATACTTAGGGCTTAGTAGGAGACCTTACCTTATTAAGGTCCTTACAATTATCCCCTTTCTCCTAGTATAGCTATCCCTAGCTATAGACAAACCTAACTCCCTATTAAGCTATCCTATCTACGTATTCTCTCGCGCCTCTAGCGCTTCGAATACGCCTTGCATATATTGCTACCTTAGGTAGCTAGTTACTACGCGAAAACTCTTCGTTATTATATAGTAGAATTCTTATGTTTACTACTAGTAACGTTACTAGGTAGGTCTAGCGTATTCCTAAGAATATATTAATTATTGTTATTAGTAACTAGGTAGCCTATATATAAGTAGTATCTATAGTCTATCTAAAAATTTCCCCTATTTCTAAGCTTTCTACTAGTACTACGCTAGTACCTCGCTAGTACTACGTAAGCTCTTCCTATATACTAATTAATAATTTTTATATCTCTCCTAGTATAGACCTAGCTAGTACCCTACTTGCGTTACGCAAGCGTAGTACTACTAGTCCTACTATCCTAGTTACTACTAGTAAGAGATTTAGGCCTAATATAGAAGGTTATAGTAGATACTTCTAGTATATAATACTAATAGAAAGAATAATCCCTATATACGCCTTATATACGCCTTGTAACTAACTCGCTATAGAGGATCTAAATAATGTATATATTAGAGATAATATATATCCTACTACTAAGAAGAAGTACTAGAGATATACTAAGAGGTACTATCCCTATAAGCTAGTTATAGTACTATACCTCGTTACGCTACTCTAGCGTATATACATAGCTCGTACTAAGCGTACTACTTACGACCTAGACGATCCTAAGTATAGGGATAATCCTATATAGGCTTAGATTAATCTAGACTAGAGTAACGAGCGCCTAGACCTATGCGCTAACTATACGTATCGCTTTCTCCTCGTACGCGTTACGTCTACTAACTACCTAACTTTTCTAGAGATTAAGAACTCTCTAAATAGCTACTACTATAACAAGAACAAGATTACTAGCGATAGTACGCTACTTAAGTATAACTACGGCATAGGCATTACGCTAGCTACTATTAATAGTCTAGACTTAGTAGCTATCCTAGAGTATATTAATATTAACCTCTCTAGTCTAGTAGAGATTAGCTACTAGGTATATATCTTCCTCGCGCCCCTATAGCCTATTAAACGTATACTAACTATAGTAGAACCTCGCCCTAAAGGGTACCTATACTACTATAGTAGTAGTCGATACTACTATAGGCTTCCTACCTATACCTAAGGAGGATAAGGGTTCTAATAGTTACGAGAGTAACTAGCTCTATAGAGCTAGTTAGTAGGTTATATACCTATAGTACGTAAGCGCTACGAACGTATAATTTCCTTTATTCTAAGCTAGGCTAAATGCCCCTATTAATAGCGAAACGAGTATATACTATTAATCTTGTCTTATCTTATTCTTATATTCTCCGACTACGTCTCCCCTATACCTTAAATACGTTAAGTACTACTAAGTCTTCTATATAATCTACTAGTTCCTAAGTGTTATATTCCTCTAGCTAGCCTACCTACCTAATAAGGTAGTAAGTCTCTCCCTTCTATACCTTCTTCTTTACGATTTCTTCTATACGCTACTCGTCTATATCCTCTACGACTAGTATACTAACCTTATACTCCTCGCCCTCGCGCCCTTTCTAAGGCTCGAGTAGGGATATATAGAAAACGTTATAGATTCTCCTATTAGTAGGTAGCGCTAAGCGATACGCCTATACTCCTACTACGTTAATAATACGAAATAGGCCGAGATACTTTAGGCTAAGCTTCTTCTTAGGTAGGTCTAGTCTAATATTCTTATATAATAATAGTACTAGGTTACTAATACTATACTTTTAAGCCTTATAGTTAGTATTATAGTACTTGGCTTAGTATTCTACTATAGTCTTCTAGCGCTATGCAAGTATCTCGTATACGTTTCGTAGTCTTTCTATAGTATCGATTACTACTAGTATCCTTCCTTTAGATAGCTCGTCCCGAGCTATAGACGCTAATATAGGAGCAATATCCGGATTATACCTATATAGTATTTAGAATAGGCTTATATATAGTATAGGGTATATACTATTATTATATAGTAGTAAATTCTTACATTACTATACTATTCCAACTACTAGACAAGTAGCTCTCCCTATCTATTCTTAAAGGTAAAAGCCCTTAGCTTATAGCCTCTAGTATAAAACCCTTTACCTCCTTCCTACTATATAGGATTCCATCCCTACCTTTTGTGTTTGTTTAGGCTATAGGATATAGAGAGGATCTCTATAGCTCCTTCCTCTTACTAGGCTCCTATCTACTTCCTATCTTCCTCCTCCTCCTTCTCTAGCTCTTCCTTTATAAGGGAGAACTACTTTAGGAGATCCTCCTTAATTATCTACGTCGTTACTTTAGTTAGGCCTCTCCTAGTCTAGGTAATCTCCTACTATAATAACCCTATCCTTTAGATAAGTTAGTTCCTTATCCTTTGCCTCTCTAGATAGAAGAGTATAATATACTTAGGTATCTAGGCCCTATATCTATATATACATTCTAGTATCTTGCCTAGAACCCTCCTCCTTGTTAGGTATATATTTAGGCTAATATGTTTAGTCCTAATTAGGGTTACTATTGTACTTTGCTTCCTTAACTATCCTTAGTGTAATTCCTTGCCTTTTAGTCCTTCTTACTATACTATAGGGAGTTGTTAGCCCTATTATACTATCTACCTTTTCCTAACTTAGCTTTCCTATTATATATTCTACCTCTAATGCATCTACTATAATTTAAGTATTATTCCTCCCTATTAGATGTATTCCCTAGTCTATCTATTAACCTATTCTACTATCTATCCCTATCTTATCTTTAGGTCTTGTACTTAGGCTATGTCCCTACTCCTCCTACATGCCCTCTAGACCTTCTTATACCTCTCCTAGATATATCTAGTAGTAGGTCTATTATCTTTCTTAACTAATTACTATCTTACTATCTCTTGTATATATAGGGAGATAGGTAGGATTTGTATTTCCCTCTAGAGGACCCCCTCTACTATACTTTTATATACTCCTATAATGTGCCTTAATACCTAGTTTTGGATCTTTTCTAGCCCTAGGGTAGCCCGTTTCCTATATCTAGGTAGTCCTTCTAGTATTATCTAGACTTTAGCTCTATATGTTATTATAGGCCTTACTATAGCTATATATAGATACTTGACCTTCTAGAATAACGCTCCCTATATAGATTTATATAGCCTTTAAAGTAAGAATATCTAGGATATACCTTTCTCTACTACTATCTTAATATATAGGCCCTACTATAGTTTCGAATCTACCTATACTCTTAGTAGTTGGAGGGATAGAGTAGGTCTATCCTTAAACCCTAGTATATTAACGATAGCTTATAGGTTATATCTTGTTCTACTCCTAGTAAAGTAGATTAGTTAGTATTTCTATAGTATAAAGGTAGCCCTATATTTAGCTACCTATTGTATATACTTATTATATACTATGTCTAGCTTTCTATAGTTCCCTTCTAGACTCTTCCTATATATAAGGATATTAGAGTTATCTATAAAGCCTATTACTATAGTTCCCTTATCCTCTAGGTTAGGAAGGAGTATAGATACAAAGAATAGGAATAGGATTAGTAAGAGAGTTAATCCTTATAGTATTCTAGTAGTTTAGGGCCTTATCTAGTCTATGAGTTCTCTAAGTCTAAGGTATATAGTCCTATCCTAAAGGAACAACTAGATAAATTGTATAATATATTATAGGTATACTTTTATCTTAATATTGTATATTAGTCTCTAATAGGATCTATTATCGAATGTCCCTAATATGTCTAGGCAAAGCATTAATGCTACAATTGTTAGGTCTATTTTCTAGACTATCTAGACCTATTCTATTCTTAGCTCTAGGGCTAATATAGTAGATCTCCCTAGCCTAGCTCCTATCTATAATTAGGAAAGGAGATCCCTCTCTTCTACTTCTTTACTTATTCTCCCTACAATATTAGCCTCTAGGACCTTTGCTAGGGTATTTAGTAGTACTATAGGTCTATATACTCCTAGCTTAGTATAGTCCGGCTTCTATAGTTTCTTTAGGATACCTATTATAGAGTATTTAAATAGTTTAGGATAGTATCCTTGTTTTAGGTATACTATAAAGAACCTATATAATATAGGTCTAAGTTCCTTCCTATATTCCTTAAGTATTAGGTTAATAATCTAATTAGGTCCTAGGGCTTTGCCCTTAGGGAGCCTATTAAGTATCTTCTAGAGCTCTCCTACTCTAACTTCTTCCTCTATCTAGAATAGGCTCGGGTAGGATATGTTTTGTATATCTTCTAAGTTAGCTTTCCTTAGCTCTAGAAAGAAATGTTAGGCTAGCGCCTCTACCTTCCCTTAGTTTTCTATTTATATTGCGCTATCCTTGTCCCTAGTTTCTAGGAATTATAGAAGGGGCTATCTCTAGCCTATCCCTTCCCTAGCCTACCTCGCTAGCTTCTAGATCCTATTTAGGTCTTCGGTAATTTCTTTAACTATAGCTCTCTAGCCTAGGTTCCTATCTTTCCTAATCTACTTACCCTTAGCCTATAAGGCTATTAGGTATACTACTAGGTTCCCTTCTATTCTATCTTAGCTCTACTTCCTCTTTAGGTACCTTATCTTCTTTACTACTTTGCTATACTTCCTTAACTAGGTTATTTTAGTATATTTTAATAATTTAGCCTTTAGGATATCCTCTTGGATTGCCTTATTAGGTATCCCTTAGATCTCCTAGGCTACTATATCGAGCTATTGTAGTATGTCTATTACTCTATTAGAGATTTCTTATACCTCCTTCTTTACCCTATCTCTAATCTCGTCCTAGTCTACCTTTTTCTATTATAGTCTTTGTACCTAGGCTCTAGTACTAGTCTAGGCCTATAGGATTATGGTTTATATTAGTATATAGTCTAATCCTATTTTCCTATCTATCCTTGTTCTATATTCCTATACATTTTATTAGATTCCTATAGTCCTAAATACTAGGTCTAGGATCTAGTAGCTCCTAGGAGTCTCCTATGTAACTATGCCTAGCTCTAGTAGTAGGTTAAGATAGGCCTTTTCTATAATAGTAATAAGGTAGTCTACTACCTAGTATTAGTCCTAGGTATTGTTCCCTCCCTACCTAGGGTAGTATAGGTTAAAGTCTCCTAGTAGGATAATCTCTTCTTCCTCTTTTCCCTAGGTTACTTCCTCTATTAGTAGGAGGATACCTAGGTCGTAGTCTCTAGTATAGCTAGATAGGTTATAGTAGTTTAGGATATTAACCTATCTATCCCCTATAAGGAGTCTAACTATAATTATGTCCCTAGAGTATTCCTTTATATTCTATGTCTATATACTAATCTCCTTAAATATATATATAGTAATCCTTAGGTATACTACTCCTAGGAGTATTGTATAGTATCCTAGGTATACTACTATATTCCTATTATATAGACTAACCTATAGTTCTTAGATTGCTACTATCTAGTAGTCCTTCGGGTCTAGCTATTAAAGGAATAGGATTTGAATCTTGTCTATACTATAGTTAGTATTTTACTATAGGATAGTAAGCTTCCCTTAGCTACTATTTATCTTAGGTATTCTAGTATACCTATATATCTTCTATAGCTTCTTAGCCCTAACCCTAGCTTAGTTAACCTTCCTAGCCTATAGCTAGGGGAAATAGGGAGGAGATCTTGTTATTCTACGATCTACCTATAAGGGTAGTAGAGTTTGTACCTATTAATCTTCCTAGTAGCCTTCTTAACCTATTATCTTTTTCTAGGTCTAGGCTTATACTTCTAACTTTTCTCTTAGATCTAATAATTGTCTAGCCTTCTAAATCCTTTAGGTCCTTTAGTTAGGTTAGTTAGCTCTAGCTCTTAGTTACCTAGGCTCTAAATATCCTTACTTTTGTAATAGCCGCCTATTTTACCTTATATGATACTAACTATACTATATAGGTACCTTAATAGTTACTATACTTCCTTAGTATTCCCTAGTATTCGTCTATTCTATATAGTCCTATACATTTTCTATATGCCTACATAGCTCTATAGTACTTTACTATATACCTAAATTGTCTCTACTTAAGGTATTATATAGGTCTCTACTTAGGATCGAACTCCTCTATAGTAAGGAGGATACCTTAGGATATTAGGCCTTTCTATATAATTTCTCTTACTTAGGCCGAGCTCTATATGTTTAGAATAATAGAGGAATATATCTTGCCTTCTATAACCTTTCGGCTTTTTAGCTAGGCTACCTAGGATATCTTGAGATTTGGATAGAGTCTTCCGTTCTCTTCCTAGATCTTATATACGTAGCTTAGGTCCTTAGGGTTAAATACTATAGTCCTAAAGCTATAGACTAGTACCTAGTATATTGGCGCCTCTACTATAGTACTAGGGAGTGTCTTCTATATCTACCCTAGTTCGTTTATTAACTTGTCTTTAGTAGGTTTTAATACTATAAAGATCCTTAGGTTACTACTCTCGAGTTTCTTAATAGCGATTACCCCTAGGTCTTTTAGTCCCTATAGTATCTCTTAGTTAGTAAGGCCTTTTATCTTTTCTTACTCTTCCTTATAGCTAATCCTTATTATAATTATGTAACTTTCTAGAGGAATTCTCTATATACTTAGTATAGCTAGCTAGCCTTAGGAGGCTACCTATATCTACGTTCTTAGTTCGGGTATCTTCGTAGTAGTTTAGAGGTTCTATATATAGGTTTAGAGGATCTGTATCGTATTAGTATCTCTAAGTTGGTATAGGAGTTAGGTCTAAGCCTACTAGAGGAGGGAGAGGAGGGATAAAAAGTCTAGGGCCTAGGGAGCGTCTAGTACCTTTTAGATATCTTCTATAAGCGTTTAGAGGCTCCTTTGGATATTGCTATTCGTTTTTAGCTAATTAGGCTAGTCTTTTAGGCCTTTAGGGCCCGGTTTAGGTACTAGTTAGCCTTTAGGTTAGCTTTAGGGTAGAGGCTAGATCCCTCCCTCCCTCTACCTTTCCTTAGGTCTACTATTACTATATTATTCTTAGATAGGTATATTTGTGTCTTCTATGCTCGTAGGCGCTAGCGCCTTGGCCTAGGAGTTAGACATTTTTTATAAAAATATATACTATTTCGTATATATATATATAGTAAGTATATACGACGCCGACGTAGTAGCTAATACTATTATTATATACAAACTCTACCTATAAGAGCTACGATATCTAGTCTATCTAGTTATCTAAACAATAATATCTTAGGTACTACTCTAGTATCTATTTAGTACGTTTAGTCTATCTATTAGTCTATAGATAGAATACTATACTAAGCTTGCGCTTTATATACGTCTCGTAATAGAAGTCGCTCTAAAACTAACTAGTAAATAGAGATCCTCTATTACTAACTATTCTAGCTAGGACTCTAAACCTTCTAACTACCTCTTTTTAGAAGATATCTACTAGCTCTACTACTATATACTTCTTTATAGTAGGTATAAAGAGGCTTATCTTTGTATAGTAATCGACTATTGTCATGGTGGCTACCTAGGAACCCAAGATATCATGTAAAACCAGCCAAAAGCAGCCTCCATGCTATGAGGTAACGTCGAGATTAGGTTGTCTTAGCGCTAAGGCCGTATGTGCCTTGTTATAGCCTGCATAGCTAGACCTCCCCTCTAGCCAGGACTTAGGATAAAGCATATCTCTACAACCAACGGTTAGATTTGGACTAAACAACATGATTCTAAAGCGTACGGATTAGGAGAACTTAGACACGCGTATAAAGAGCATTAGGAGAGACAGGGACACTTAGGTAAAAGGGTCCTAGATAGCAAACAAATAGACAAACATGTCTTAGGTAAACAAAGGATAGTTAATACGGACAAGCGATAAGCGGCAAGTACGACGAGGTATATTTAGAGGAAGGGTCTCCCTCTAAGGCTTCCTTCTTTCCTTCTTTATAGTTCGTCTTGTTAAGAAAGCTACTAGATTGATTTACTTAACCAAACTCATTCAGTTCTTAGACTTAGATCTTTAGATTGTCTACGCCTCCTAGACTACGCCCCTAACATTACGAACTGCCTTTCAAAAAGGCGTCGACACCTTTAGTAACTATAGCATCCCTACTCGAACCTTTAGGGAGTTAGGATTAGGTAGATCCGCAAAATCTACCTACCTTTTCTAACGAGAACTTTAGAGAGTTCCTAGGCGATCGTAACGCGCTCGATTATATATACGCTATAAATCTAGAAGGCCTAGCAGACCTACTAGCACGAGGAAAGCTTGTAATACAATTCCTATCTAAAGCGAAGGATGGATTACACGCAACCCTTAAGGAAGCAAACAACGAAATCGACTAGTATTAGGCTTAGCTCGTAGCCGTAAATTAACGAGCCGCCGCGGCCGAGCATGCTATAGCTTAGCATGCTACGGCTCTAAGTCATTCTTAGAAAAGCAAGAAGCTTAGCGACCCTACTACCTTTGCTAGAAAGCGTAAAGATTACGATGAATTTAAGACGCAAGTAGAGATTCGTTTCCTAGCTAACGTAGACAATTATCCGTCTAAGTTTACAAAGGTAGGATTCATCTTCTCCCTCCTTAAGGGATTAGTATTGGATACTTGTCGTTCCCTCCTCGCCTCCCTAACGACTATTAACGTAGGAACTATCTAGTCTACCCTCGATTTAGGCTATAGAGATCTAGATCGCAAAACTACCGCACGTCTTAACCTTAACAAGCTACGTTAAGCTAATAAGACGTACTAAGAGTACCACGCCTCCTTTATACGTAAGTTAGGATATATAGGATATAGAGATAATATAGCAAAATACTTCCTAATTCGAGGATTGAGTAAAGAAATGCTAGAAGCTATTAAGGACAAAGAGACGGATCGTTTAACATTCGTCTAGCTCTACGACCTCCTAACGCGCCTCGATAACACTAATCGAAACTACGCGAAACTAATTACTACTCGTAGTAGTTCTCGCGGGAATAGAGGACGTTTTACCTCCCCCTTTGCTTAAGGGAGTACCTCGACTCCTTCTAAGCCAAATACGACATCGCTAACGCCGTAGACTCCCGCCTTAGCTTCGGTACTAATAGCTAATCCTATGGATCTTAGGGCTACCTAGTTGCCTTTCCGTCTACGAGTACCTCTAGTGAATAGGAAGTTACTAGAAGAAGAGAAACAGCGCCGCCGCGCTATAGGTAAATGTATCTACTATAGAGCGAAGGGACATATTGCTCGGCTATGCCTATCCCTTACTAGACGCAACTTAGCTCCTCGTATTGCTATAGGCAATCTAAGTAGGGAGGAATCAGTTACGCTATCTCCTACTTTAGCTTCCTAGTAGGGAAACGCCTAAGCCTTGCATTTAGTCGCTTATAAGGCTTATTTGTCCCTAGATTAAGAGTATCAACGGCATCCTTCCCTCTCCTAAGTTCTACTATAGAGAAAGAGTTGGTTTGCTAACCCTTTATAGTAGAATCTTAGATAGGAAACCAAGAAAAACGTTTAAAAACTCCGACTCTTATTAATAATAGCGCTACTAGCTATGCATTTATGGATTACGACTACGCACGAGAGCTTAACCTAAAGCTTTAGGACCTTACCTACGCGAGGGAGCTTAAGATGTTTGATAGTATAGCCGCGGTAGCTAGGAAACTTACCTAGATTTGCTATACCTCTATCTTAATCGGCCTACATACTAAGTATATAACCTTTTTCCTTACGAAACTCCCGAAGACATATCCTGTTATCCTTAGTCTTCCTTAGCTTAAGAAGCATAACCCGGTTATAAACTAGGCCTCGGAATCTTTATTATTTACGAGCTAGTACTATGTAGAATAGTACTTAGGCGTATCTAGTTCCTCCGTTCCTTAGACTATTCGAGATCGTACCGTGTTCGCAATCGGCGCCGCTGCCTTCTTACGACTATCTAGAGACCATAGTATCGAAATCTTTACCGCTACGATGTACGATATTAAGAAAGCTATTAAGAAGTATAATGAAGAACCTACGGATCCGAAGACTAAGCTACCGAAGGAGTACTAGCATCGCCTCTACTAGTTCTTAAGGAAGAATATAGACATCCTACTACCTTATCGCCTAGGTATGGACTACAAGATTAAGCTTATTAATAGTAAGTCGCCTCCCTACGGTCCGCTCTACTCGATGTTAAGAGACGAGCTCCTAGTACTAAAGAAATACCTCGAAGACAACCTCTAGAAAGGATTCATCCGTCCTAGCTCTTCCGCGGCCGCCGTACTAGTCATGTTTGCTAGAAAGCTAGGAGGAGGACTCCGGTTTTNTCGAAATCTTTGCCGCTACAATGCATAATATTAAGAAAGCTATTAAGAAGTATAATGAAGAACCTACGGATCCGAAGACTAAGCTACCGAAGGAGTACTAGCATCGCCTCTACTAGTTCTTAAGGAAGAATATAGACATCCTACTACCTTATCGCCTAGGTATGGACTACAAGATTAAGCTTATTAATAGTAAGTCGCCTCCCTACGGTCCGCTCTACTCGATGTTAAGAGACGAGCTCCTAGTACTAAAGAAATACCTCGAAGACAACCTCTAGAAAGGATTCATCCGTCCTAGCTCTTCCGCGGCCGCCGTACTAGTCATGTTTGCTAGAAAGCTAGGAGGAGGACTCCGGTTTTGTATCGATTACCGTAGGCTAAACGCTATAACTAAGAAGAATCGTTATTCTATCCCGTTAGTTACGGAGACTCTAGAGCGCCTTTCGAAGGCCCGCTAGTTTTCTAAGCTAGATGTTATCTCTACCTTCAACGCTATCCGAATAGCGGAAGGAGACGAGTAGATAATAGCCTTTCGTACTCGCTATACCTTGTTTGAGTACCTCGTTCTCCTATTCGGCCTCTATAACGGACCGAGCACCTTTTAGTCTTTTATTAACGAGACTCTAAAGGAGTTTCTAGACGAATTCGTTTTAGTATACATCGATGACATCCTAATCTATAGCCGTACGAAAGCGGAGCACTACGAGCACATTAAGAAAGTGTTATAGAAACTAGACGAAGCCGGCCTACATATCGATATCGACAAATGCGAGTTCTACAAGTAAGAGGTAAAGTTCTTAGGATTGATCGTTTCCTTAGATGGGATTCGAATAGATATAGAAAAGATCGAAGCTATACTAAACTAGGGTATACCTAGGAATGTTAAAGAGGTTTAAGGCTTCCTCGGATTTACCAATTTCTACTATAGGTTCATTTAGAATTTTAGCCGAATCGCTTAACCTTTAACGGCTCTTACGAGGAAAGACGTTAAATTCGAATAGACGGTAGCCTATTAGTCTACCTTCGATTAGCTCCGGAGGAGTTTCACGACCGCTCCTATCCTCTAGTACTTCGATTTCGATAAGTAGACACGATTAGAAACGGACGCCTCGGACGGTACTACGGGTACTATCCTTCTTTAGAGAGGAACCGATACTAATCCTTAGCTCCCTATAGCCTTTCTATCTAAGAAGATATCCGTAGCCGAGTGCAACTACGATATCTATAATAAGGAGCTCTTAGCGATCGTAAAGGCTTTCGAAGAATAGCGTCTAGAGCTCGAAGGATTAGCTATAGCTATCGAAGTTAGCTTAGACTATAAGAATCTTATTTATTTCTTGAAAAGCAAGCTCCTAAGTCGAAGATAGATAAGGTAGAGTAAGTTCCTTTTACGGTTCAACTTCGCTATCTAGTACACGCCCGGCAAGGCTAACTCCTAAGTAGATGCGTTAACTAGGCGGAACGGAGATACGCTACTCGATCGAGGTCCCTAGAGGGAAGAATAGTTACTTCTTAAGGAGCATAACTTAAGCTAGGAGCTCTGTAAGCTCTTAGGGGATAGTAACCATTCGTTAGAGCCTATTGTAGCATTATTCGTTCTTATAGCTACCCTAGCCTTCCTTAGAGAGGACGAGGAAGGAGGTAGTAATAAAGAAGGAGGCCCCGACATAGATTCCGAATTAGACGAGGAAGAAGAGCCGCGAGATCTCTTAGAACCTACATAGCTAGATTAGTAGCTATCTAGGGCTTATATAGAAGACCCGTTTACTCGAGGACTAGTTAACGTACTATAGGAGGGGGAGAGGCTATACGGCAAGACCTCCCTTTCTAAATACGAACTCCGAGGAGTACTACTAAAGGCGCCCTATATAGTGTTCCGAAACGCGTTATTCGTCCTAGATTTTGAAGACTTGAGAAGCAAAATCATGCATTTAGCCTATGATCCCTTAGGTATAGCTTATCCGGGTCGTGCTAAGATGCTTTCGTAGCTTAAGAAATGGTACTACTAGCTAGAACTCTACCGAGACGTAGACAAGTTCGTTAAGGAATGCGTAGTTTATAGAAGGGCCAAAGTAGATAACTAGAAGCCCTAAGGTCTCCTAAAACCCCTCGATGTACCTACACGGCCATAGTAGTACATTTCAATGGATTTTATTGTAAATCTACCTACGGGAACGGACTTTGATAGCCTACCGTATCAATATTTGCTAGTAGTAGTCTACCGCCTTACGAAACGCAAGAAAGTTATCTTAGCACGTAGTACTATAGCAAAGAACACATTATAGATATTTTACCGCGATGTTTGGAAGGATACGGGGCTTCCTAAGTCAATTATCTCCGACCGCGGCCCCAATTTCATTGCACGCTTCTAGAGGCGCCTCTATAAGAGATTAAGGGTTAACGTTCGACTTTCGATAGCCTTTTACCTATAGACGGATAGGCAAACGGAACGGCCGAACGCCTAGGTAGAGTAGATCATACGGTGCTTTACTAATTATTATCAAAATAATTGGCTAAGGCTAGCGCCCTCGATTGAATTCGCCTTAAATAATTAGGAATCCGCTACGACTCAAGTTACCCCGTTCTTTGCTACCGCCGGCTTTTACCCTAGAACGGGAATAGAACTAGTAGAGATTAAGCTAGAGCTACCGTAGAATGACCTAGAAAGAGACGTAGACGTGTTTACCTTGTAGATAGCTAAGACATATTAGGAGTTGTAGGAGGAAATGCGCTATGCCTAAGAAGTCTACGAGTATTATACTAATTAGTATAGGCGTCCCGTACTAGACTACTAAGAAGGAGATTTCGTCTACCTT